>APKU01000191.1:0-76907 GCA_000472125.2 Hirsutella thompsonii MTCC6686
TCTCGGGCTGTTGAGGAATAGGAGGGGGTAGAGGAGCCGGAGGCCCGTAGTTGCTCTCGGGCTGTTGAGGAGTAGGGGGAGTAGAGGGAGGAGGAGGAGGAGGAGGAGTAGGAGGAGGACCGTAAGATCCTTCAGGCTCGACAGGCTTTCCGACTTCCTTGGGAGTGACCGGAGGAGATCCGTAACCCTTCTCGGGCTCCTTCTCCTGAACCCTGGGCTCTGGCTGCAGCTTGCACTTGACGCATGGCCTCCGGGGCTTGGCGCCATCGACTTCCTGGGGTGTCACGGGAGGCAAGGGCTGGTCTTTGCGGCCAACACATGGCTTACGCGGCTTGTCCTGTCCTTGGGCAACTGCTGGTCCATACGTCGGAGGAGCCTGCTCGATAGACGGGCCAGGCGCAGGGGCCGCAGCCGGGATCGGGGCCGGAGCTGGGGTCGCCGAGACCTGCGGTCGCCGACACGGTCGGCTTTGAATTGACTTCTTGTCGGGAACCGGTCCCTGATCCTTTGGCGATGCGAGATCGCCGTAGGCCTTCTTGGCCTTGCATGCCTTCTTACCCGGCCTTGGTTGGTAGATCGGCGAGCTGGGCGCCGCAGCGCCGACGGCTGCCTGCTCGGGAATCGGCGTTGAGGCCGCGGGAGAAGGGGTCGCTGAGGATGTGGTCGTCTGGGTCTGAGCACCGGGGAGGTCCACCTGTGGGAGGGCGGATGCCGGATCGACGTCGGGGGCCGAAGCTGTCGGCCTAACAGTCGATGTAAGGAACGTGTTCTGGTACTGGGCCAGGGCCCCGGACGAGGCGCCGAGGGCCAGTAGGAGAAGGAATGAAGCGCTTGGCTGAGGCATGATGGGCAAAAGCAGGTCTCTAGGGAGAGCGACGAGAAAGGAGTGTGTCGAACGTCTACCAGCAAAGGAGTGTGTGTAAGACGTCTGCTCTCGCGATGACCCTGCGCGGCTCTGAATCTGTTTCCGTCAAGGAAGGCGAGCTGGCTTGGGTGATGGTCCCAGGCTGTTCTGATGTGGCAGGCCTCGCAGCCCTATTATATCAAGAAGAGGCCCTTTCGAGGCAGATCCACGACTCCAGACTCAGCCATGGTCCATGACACGATCCACGGCGGATAAACGGCCCAGTAGGCCATGGTCAGGCTATTGCAAGGGCAGGCAGCTCTCCCGCCGATCGAAAGAGCAGACAGGTGAGTTGGGGTGGTTTCGTCGCTCGTCCGAAGGTGCCACATTTTCGTCTCCTCTCATGTTCCTGAGCTCCTTTCTGTTTCCACAAGAGGGCAGTGCCGCCGCGTCTCGTCTGCTCTGTCGTCGTCTCATGAGAGCTGTCAAGTCTGTACTGAGGCCGGGGAGCACCCGTCAGGACGCGCGCGCACCGCCACAAGTCAAGGTTGAAGCTCTCAGTCATCAAGGCACTTGCGCGACCGACTTGCCGCTGTCTAGTCATCCATTCATCCCTGTTCCCCAGGATCGGACACGGAGGAGCGGTGGAGAAGGGGTGAGTTCGATTCGAGGCTGTGAACTGCTCTGATCGGCCGGAGCGGACCCCCCCCCCCTGTCCGCCCAATCCCAAGTGAATATGCCTGAGCCTGGCAGTCTCACGGCAAGTTCGGACGTGCTTTGGGATGACGACGGTACACCCTAAGGATGGCAAGTCTCCACCGGTGAAGCCTCGACGTTCATGCGAGGCCACGGTCATGTCGGTTTCAGATGTCAGGCACCATCCCGACGGCCCGCACTCGAATGGTACTCCTGTCAAGTGGAGCGACAGATGGACAAGTTATCCGATGTCGAAAATGGCCCATTCTAACCGGCACAGCTTCCGATGGGGATGGTGGTCGAGAGTTGTAGGGCCGAGTCGGTTGTCGGAATGCAGGCCGACATGAAGTTGAGATGACGATGCCTGGTCCATGTTTTGTGAGCGTGTCGCATCATGGCCTTAGTATATCAAACGCGGTCGAAAGGCTTTTCTGTTGCTTGTGATAGAAGACGAGTCGAGGTTAGTCACTTGCCGCTCTTTCGTTGCCTTGGTGCCTCGTTGCCTTATTGCCTCGTTGCCTTATTGCATGGTGGTGCCATGTCTCCGGAACATCATCGACTCCGGAGGACATCTTCTTCCGGCTCTGACTCTGCCTTGTATCCATCGATCCCAAACAACCTTACATCTTGGTCTTCAAGTCCGTTTGTCCAGCAATGATGACCTGTTCTAACGTTTCAAAAATAACCCTATCGCCCTTTTCATGATATCTGCTCATCGTGCGATATGAGTTGTCCGCAACAAGCACCATAGTCCGCCACCGACTTAGATGCACAAACGGCTTACTGCTTCTGGGACAATCATTCATTCGGCGCTACAACAGTGCAACTCGCGATCCTCCCCCACAAACAAGAAAAGAAGCGCCGGAAATGAAAGGGTACTCTCGTGACAAGCTCGACCCTTGCGCGGCCTTGCTCAAAAGAACTCTAGAGAACAGAGGCTTAGACGGCGGTGTCGTCCGACAGAGAGAGAAGAGAGAGAGAGAACCAAATAGACGGGCTCCCTTGTCTCTCGGAACGAGGCTCATCGGCCGCACTGCCGCAGCGCCGTTTGACATTTCGACGCCCCCTTGTTTTCACTAGTCAAGTTGAAGTGTTGAACCGTCTGGGGCGGGTCCCCTCCACTCCATCAGGCGTGGCCTTACTCGTTGCCTTCTACGAAGTAGGCCTACGGTATTGTACTGGCATCTGTCACCGCCGCTGCCGGCACAACCGCTGTCGGCGACTGGACGATTGCCAAAAAGTTGACCGCTGCAAAGTGAATGCGCTCTCATTTGCCGCCGCAGTCTCTCGTCCGACCTTACTCGTAAAGTTGCCGGCGGCGCCTCTCATCTCGATTTATCGTCCCGCAGGCGCTGACCTTCATTGTTAGACTTTGAACCATCCGTCACACCAACTAAGTTACGAATCGGCAATTGATGAAACTCAACGAGACTTACCGACGGCACTGATTGATCTGTAGACACTCCTTCAACTATTGTTCAAATCACCGAGGCTTACTGTCCAGACCGGTTCACCTCAAGATAGAATATCCCAGTTAACATTTCACTTCGACTGACTGTACCGCCGTGCGGTTCGTTAGTCTCATCAGCCTGTCCGCTACAAAGCACTAGGGTATTGAGACTCTGCGTAGCCCAACTGCCCAGAATCCTTTCGTCTCAAGCCCACGTGCTCGAGAATCTTGGTGGTGACGCATAACCAGGTGACATCTCATCATGTTCAGCCATCTTCAGCCCTGAAGGTCCCTCGCTTTCCGAGCCAGAATCCGTACATTGTCCACGAATCCTTCAATCAGTTCCGAATAACGATGCGGTGCACCATTCATTGCGCGTGTTCCTTGATCAACAACAATATTAGAGGCTAATTCAATTTCAAGTTCATGCTCCTTGTCCATCCGCTGCGAATTCTGTGACACAAATTAGTATAGTGTTCAGCTTCAAAAGCAAAGAACAAACTTACTCCCGGACCACTGCTGGAATGCGTGACTTGAGTTAGGTCGATCTGGTAGTGACCCTGCGTATAACTCAACCGATCTTTGCTACGATCAGGCTGTCGGTCTGATTGACTGGCCGCTAGCTGTTCAAGTTCTTCGGCCGAGCCCTCCCAGTCCATTTCGAGGTTAATGCTCAGACGGCAGTCCATCGGACAAGACGGCATGTGCAAATCAATATCGGCAACACGGGCCTTGATGATTTTATTGAGCACCTCGCGCGTCTTTTGATCATACGTCACTCTGACTCGCACATTCCTGGCGCGAGAACCGAGCCTAGATCGCATACATCCAGGAAGTTGGTTTTGTAGGTCGGGGGGCAGCTCGAAGAATCGGTCAACCTCTCGCCTGTGTTTGTAGTGTACCTGTACTCGGTTTCCTCCATTTGGCGCGCGCGGGTCGGTCTGTATTACGACTTGGTTCAGGAAGTCATTGAACGCCTTATGTTGTGCCTAAATGGAGTAGTCCATGTCAGTGATAGCCAACGGGTGAGATCATAGTGTTGGACATGCTGCCTGGGGCAAGAGTAACGAGCTCGTCAACCCGGGAGTATGATACTGACCTCCGTCATGCTACTTCGGAAGGCGACACGTCCCGTATCCCGCAGGATGCATTCCGAATCGAGGAGTCTGTCGACTCGCCCATTCGTATCTTTATCAACCAACGTGCCAAGTTTGGCTTCAATCTCGAACTGGATACCGCGACTGGCAATCTCCTTGAAATCAGGATTGTTGACGACATGTATGAAAATAAAGTCTGCAATCGTCTTGGAGATTTCTTCGTATGGCTTGACGCCCGTAATGCTGGCCTCCCAGGGACCGAGAATGGCCTGTGGGCCGGGTTCGACGATGGGTTGCGGGGCCTGATTATTGGTATTGCCGACCGGGGGCCGACCGACCTCGGGTGATGGTTGGCGGCTGGGCCGATCCGTCTTGGGCGTGGCATCGGGTTTGCCATTGAGATGAGCTCGCACAAGCTTCTGAAGCACAAAGTTGGCGTGACTCGGCATCTTACGACCCAGAACCTGGGCGCTCTGGGCCCAAATCGGCGGCTGCGTGCGAGGGCCGCGTTTCTTTCGGGCGGCCATCGGCGATGCCGACTTTTGAGTACGTGGTGGGTAGCTTCCGTTGAGCTCGGCTGGAGGCGGACGGGATTCTTTGTGCTCAAGCTCGCTAGGGCTCATGCTGCGGTCGTCAAGCTTCCGCTTGGCTGGAGTGACAGCGGACTCGGAGTCGACAGTCATGCTCCGTGCAGCCGATGCTGTCCTTCTGTCCGGTTCGGAGCCCGCAACGCTCGCCAGAGACGCCACACGCGTCCTGGGGCTTACGGATAAGCTATTCTCTCGATCGTGGCGTGACTCCGGGCGGGTGTGGACGTCGGCAGCGGGTGAGCCGTGGGCGCTGTGGGCGCTAGGGAGGCTCTGAGCGACGGGAGTGGCCGAGGATGAAGACGGTCGTAACGGTTGAGGGTGGTTGGGTGAGGATAGCTGATGACCGAGCGATGAAACTCGCTGCAGGTGTGGGCTCGGCGGCTGGGCAAAGCCAGTGGGTGTAGGAGCTGCCCAAGGCGTGGCAGGCTGAGGCGGACCAAGAGGCGTAGGAGGCTGCGACTGCTGGCGGCCAAAGTCGGGCGAGGCCACGGCTGCAGAACCTGGAGCTGTGTGAGAGGTAGCCACAGGGCTGCCGTGTATGTGTGGATGGGGCGGACCGAAATGATGCTGGCTCTGGGCCGAGGTCGGGGTCTGGGTAGGAGTCGAGTGGGCGGATTGAGATCTCTGCTGAAAGTAAGACAAAGAAGACGAGGCACCGGAAAGCGTGCCGATGGGGGGTGTCTGCGGAACCGGATGCTGGTGCTGAGGTTGTTGAGCGTAGGCAGCCGGGCCAAGGGCCGCGGCAGCAGCAGATGGCGGCAGGCTGTCTTGGCGGTGGTGCAGCGGTCGTTGGGCGTGCGAGAGGTGCTGCTGTTGTGGTGTAAGCTGCTGTTGATGCTGCTGATGCGGATGCTGTTGTGGTAGCGAAATCGGCTGTGGTTGCGGTGTTTGTTGTTTGGGCGGCAGCGAGGTTTGTATGGGCGGCGGCGGCGGCGGTTGTTGTTGCACCTGCTGCACCTGCTGCGGCTGATGGTGGTGGTGGTGGTGCTGCTGCTGCTGTTGCTGACCCGGAAGGTGCTGACCTGGAGGGTGCTGACGCTGCGCGTGCTGCGGATGTTGCTGCTGCTGCTGCTGATAGTGGCCGGCAGCGGGTGGGTACTGCCTGTGACGCTGGCTAGGGCTCGCTATTTCTGGGGAGCCCTGCGTCGGCGGAAAGGGATAACCCGCGGTGCTGCCTCCCTGAACACCTGCCCCCGACGTGGGAGTGGACCGGTAAGGAGATTGAACCGGCATAGCCATGCCGCCTGGGGAACGTACATCGCGAAAAGCATTCTGCGCCAGAGGCGGAGACGAGTACTGTTGCTGTTGCGGCGTCTGTTGCTGCTGCTGCTGCTGCTGGGGATGCGGATGATGCGGAGCCGACACGGCGCGACCCGGATACTGACCCGGACCTTGATACGGCGACTGCGGATACGGATGCTGCTGCTGCTGCTGCTGCTGGTGATGGCCGTACTCTTGGCCTACGGGTTTTCCAGGCGACGGATGCGGGTATTCGCGATAGCCTTGGTATTGTCGGGCCGGGCTTGGGGACGGACGAGGCTGCTGCTGCTGCTGCTGCTGTTGCGGAGGCGGCGGGGGCTGAGGCGGCCGGGGCCGTTCGCCATTGTCGGCCGTGTTGAGCACGGAGCGAAGATCCATGGCCAACTATGGATGGAACGATGCGCCTGCTCGGTTCGAGGCTGGGCGCCGCGGATGCGCAGGGCTGACCCTTGGCCCCCTCGGGGTGAGTATGATTTCTTGGCCTCGCCAGCCGCCGGGGTTTCGCGACGTTTCGGGGCTCGTATCGGGATGGGAGCGATGGTACGGCGCAAGCGGAGCAAAAGTATTGGTATCAGGACGTCGTCCGCGTCGTCGCAGGCGTGGAGAGGATAGAAATGATAAAGCTGGGCGAGTCGCGGCCGCAATTACCAGTCAACATGGTTACGCAGCGGGTCAGTCAGACGATTGGCAGCGTCGGACAGCGCGAAGGATTCGAGCGTCCTGAAAAGGGAGATATCGTGAAAATTCTAGCAAGACGTGCGATAGGTGCGCGCGCGCGCCACAGGAGGCGAACGGTTCGAGGATGCGTCTAGATGGTCGATCGAGCAGTCGAGGCGCGCAGCATCGTGGATCGAAGCTGCGGCGGGCGGATGGGAGAAATCGAGTTTGGTCGATTTATTCGCTGCGGCGCAGAGACGGCATCGGTCCAAGGAGGGGAAGAGTACGGAGCGCAGTGGCGCGGCAGCAGGGTCGAGCTGTGTCTGCCGTATTGAATGACCGGAAGTGATTGAGTGGATGAATGGCCGACGGATGCGCGGGATGGCTGGTCTGGGTTTTTGGCATGAGGACAGATGGAACGGGGAGCCAAAATGGCCCAAGCTATTTTTTCCCACCCTCCTGAGTCCTCCCTCTCTCTCTCTCTCTCTCTCTTTCATACTCCGTACAATAAGTTAACTTACTTTCCAGTCCCTGCTTCTTTCTTATACAAGGTGTCAAATCCATCATTAGGTGCTTTGGATGGACGTTTCCTTTATGGATCCATCGTCATCATCATCCATGATATGTAGTTTGCTACTCATTAACATTGCAACAGACCACTTCATCACCTGCGTGATTCCATGCATTCATCCATCTTGCCCCAGCTTACTAGCTAAACAAGTCAGTCTGCCCTTGGAATGGTCCAAAGGCATACCATTGTAATGGTTCAGTAAACAGCAGATGATGAATATGGTTCCATGATGATACAATTACTCTTGGAGTTTTCAACTCTTGATCAAATCTTGGTTCCTCCTGTACTCTCTTAAGCAAGAGAGAGAAGACTTCTGGTTCGCGCGTTTCGGACCCTGGTATATATGCACTTCACCGTGCATGGCATATTCTATAAGCGAGCGGCATGAAGTTAAGAATTACTGATGAGTAGCTCGTTGCTGGACTATCACAATACAGATATTAGACTATCATCGTGTTGCAACAGAAACATCTCGGTGAGTGAGATACAAGAGTCGAGAATCATCCAGCGGCCTTGAACGGTACGATCGGTGGCTTCAAGTCACGTGAGACAATGACTCAAACACTCCGCACGCAGGCACGATGTAGTCGGGACTTTGCTCACAAGGCAAGATCCGTGCAAGCGTGACAGTTCTCGCAACCTCTGCTGCGCCAGCAGCGAGCTGTGGTTTAGCCTGAGTCAGCAGAAAGTATTGCTCCCCGTGCTCCTACCCAGAGCTAGTACCTAAGGCAAGGCAAGGCCGCAAGGGCCAAAACAGGGGACACAATGTCCGGTACGTACCGAAGCGTCCAGGCACCGCGCGCGCCTTGCAGACAGCTCTGCTTTGCTTGACGTGCAACACATCTGGTGCCTGCTTCCCTTGTCAAGAAAGAGACTTTGCATCCTCATTCTCTCAACCACAACTTGTCCATTACCGCATCCTTCACTGTCAACACTTGCCGTGTGAGGGCGCCCTCGGTCGGCATCATTGCGCTGCTTTTCAGCTACTCTACGATAGCTCCGACCTTTCCGTCGCACCTCTGCATCCGTCTTCGGCCGCAACTCACAGCTCCCGCGAGCTTGCCGACTGCCTCTCTGCGTCCCCCAATTCCGGGCTGTTTCTACTTTCTGGATCCCTTGGATAGCCTTTTAAGCGCGTCAAACACTTCTGTCGCCCACAATGCCTGGTCTGGTATCGGCGACGGGCGTTCTCGCCTTTCTGGCCGACGAAGAGCCCGAGCTCAAGGTCTTTGCCCTTCAGACGCTCAATGACGATATCGACACCGTTTGGACCGAAGTCGCCGGCTCCTTGAGTGAGCTGTAAGACTTTCTCATTGTCTCTTCAGTCGTTGTGCTGAGATGCTGACCCTTGGCTACAGCGAGGCTCTTTACGAGGACGAGTCGTTTGCCGAGCGGCAGCTCGCTGCTCTCGTTCTGGCAAAGGTCTACTACCATCTCCAGGCCTACAATGACAGCATGGTCTTCGCACTAGCAGCCGGCGACCTCTTCAAGATTGACACTCCTGGCGAGTTCGAAGAGACAATCATCTCCAAGTGTGTCGACCAGTACATCGCCGTCACTGCCGCTCAGCATGCCAAGCCCACGGCGTCCAAGAAGACCGACCTTCCCGAGCTTACGACGACCTTTTCGAACGCTTCTGATGGCGCCATGATGTCCCCGACGACACCTTTCTCTCATACGACTCTCCCCCCCAAGTCTCTGCTGTCTCGCGATTCCATCGACAACACCATCCTTGACGCCACCTTTCAGCCCGTCAAGCAAGCACGCTCAGCCTCCATCGCGCCACTGCCGGACCAGGCCACCGAGGCATCCTTGCGCAGAATTGTCGAGCGTCTCTTTGATAGCTGCCTGAAACAGGGCCGATATCGACAAGTCGTCGGTATTGCTGTCGAAGCCAAAAACCTCGAGGTCCTTCGCCGCGTCATCAAGCGCGCCAGCGATGATGAGAGGCGTTCAAAGACGAAACCTCAGGATGGACTGCAGGGACCTGCCAAGGAGCTGATGGAATATGCCCTAGGGATATGTATGGATATTGTTCAGGAGCGTGGATTTCGCACCGAAATTCTGCGCCTCATCCTTGACCTCTTGAACGAGATTCCCAATCCGGACTACTTTGCTATTGCCCGTTGCGTCGTCTATTTGAATTCTGACGAGGAAGCTTCACGTATGCTTCGCACACTCGTCAGCAACGGCGATCGAACCTCGCTTGCAAACGCTTATCAGATTGCATTCGACCTCTACGATAATGGCACTCAGGAGTTTCTGGGTAAGGTCCTCGCGTCCCTGCCCTCCGGCAAACAGATCAAAAAGGAAGAGGGCGTTGAGGCAGACGACAAGCCCAAGGAAAGCGATGCGCTACTTGGAGATCAACAGGAGGCGCCCGAAGACGAGTTGCCCGACAACATCGCCAAGGCCTATCGAAACATTCGTTCCATTCTCGACGGCTCCAAGACGATTCGCCTGAATCTCGAGTTCCTCTACCGTAACAACCACACTGACCTCAGCATCTTGAACAAGGTCCGGGACAGTCTCGAAGGCCGCAACTCCATTTTCCACACTGCTGTTACCTTTTGCAACGCCTTCATGAATCAAGGCACTACGAATGACAAGTTCTTCCGTGACAACCTCGAGTGGCTCGGCAAGGCCGTCAATTGGTCCAAATTCACGGCCACTGCTGCCCTAGGCGTCATCCACCGTGGCAACCTGTCGCAGTCGCGCAAACTTCTCGAACCATACTTACCCAGGCAGGGCGGCTTGGGCAGCGGTTCCATCTTTAGCCAAGGTGGCGCTCTCTACGCGTACGGTTTGATCCACGCGAACCACGGAGCAGATGCCCTTGATTATCTCAAGACCCAGTTCAGCCAGGCCGAGGAAGAGGTTGTTCAGCATGGTGGTGCTCTCGGTCTCGGCATCGCCGGCATGGCCACGGGCGACAACATGATTTTTGAGAAGCTCAAGGGAATTCTGTTCCAAGACTCGGCGCTCAATGGTGAAGCCGTTGGCCTCTCCATGGGTCTCATCATGCTGGGTACTGGCAACGTCAAGGCTCTGGAAGACATGATCACTTATGCCCATGAGACGACGCATGAGAAGATTGTTCGCGGTGTCGCCATTGGCATGGCTCTCATCATGTATGGCCGCCAGGAGGGTGCCGATGTCCTGATTGAAGGCCTTCTGAACGACCCGGACCCTACACTGCGCTATGGTGGCATCATGACCGTCGCTCTGGCCTACTGCGGGACTGGCAGCAACAAAGCGATTCGCAAGCTTCTGCACACCGCCGTGAGCGATGTCAACGATGACGTTCGCCGTATCGCTGTTATGAGTCTGGGCTTCATCCTTTTCCGCAAGCCCGGCAGCGTCCCGCGTATGGTCGAGCTGTTGTCCGAATCGTACAACCCCCATGTGCGCTATGGTTCGGCAATGGCGCTGGGTATTTCTTGCGCTGGTACCGGTCTCGACGAGGCAATCGACTTGTTGGAACCTATGATGAAGGATCCCACCGACTTTGTCCGACAGGGCGCTCTCATCTCACTGGCCATGATCATGGTGCAGCAAAACGAGGTCATGAACCCCAAGGTGTCGTCGATCCGCAAGACCCTGAAGAAGGTTGTAGGCGACCGCCATGAGGATGCCATGACCAAGTTTGGCGCTGCCCTGGCCTTGGGTATCATCGACGCTGGCGGCCGTAACTGCACCATCGGCCTTCAGACGCAGACCGGCAACCTCAACATGGCGGGTATTGTCGGTATGGCCGTCTTTACCCAGTATTGGTACTGGTTCCCCTTCACCCACTTCTTGTCTCTGAGCTTCTCCCCGACCTCCATCATCGGACTTGACCACGATCTCGAGATGCCCGACTTCAAGTTCCACTGTGCCGCGAGGCAGAGTCTGTTCGACTATCCCCCTGAACAGGAGGTCAAGACGGAAGAAGGACCCGCCCTGATCGCGACCGCTATCCTATCCACAACCGCCCAAGCCAAGCGAAGGGCGCAAAAGAAGGAGCGCGCGCAGCGCCGGGAGAGCATGGACATCGACACTGCACCCGTCAAGAGCGGTGACAAGATGGAGATTGATGAGGAGAAGAAAAAGGATGAGTCAAAGGAAAAGAAGGAGACTGACGAAAAGGAGGTTTCAACATCGGGTGATTCTAAGAAGAAGCCCGAGAAGGAGAAATCGGGTTACGAAATGGACAACATGAGCCGAGTTCTGCCCGGACAGCTCAAGTTTATCAGCTTCCCCGCCGGTCGTTATCAGCCGGTCAAGAAGGTGAGTCTCTTCTCACTTAGCTGCTTTCCTCATCCTGCTTGTCAGAATGCTAACGTAGTTGAAGCCTACCGGAGGTCCCTTGCTACTGGACGATACTCAGCCGGACGACCCTAAGTCCCTGCTTGAGGAGAAGCTGAAGAAGGTGACGACAGAACGGGCGCCCGTAGCCGGACAGCAAAATACGCGAAGCGGTGGCCGACCTGGTGGTCCCGGCCGTTCGCTACTGGAAGGACTCGTAGATCCGACCCGCGCCTCCACCGGCAACCCAGTCATGGACCAACTGTTGCGCAGTCAAGGGCGGTCGCCATTCAGTCTGGTGGACCCCCAGACGCCGGCCGGAAACGCCGGCCGTGGGAGCTCAGGTGCTGCGGCAGCCGCGGGCGTGTTGACGGCGGTGGATGAGGACGGCGAGGGAGATGAGGAGGCTCAGGTGCCCGGAGAGTTTGACTACTTTTCGGACGGCGGAGACGAGGAGTAGAGGTTGAAGCAGATGGAAAGCGACTTGGCCGGACGCACCGGCGGTGATTTGGTCCGGACAGTACGGCGGTTTGCTGATCACGTTGCGAGGCAAACCGAGACATTTGGGTCCTCGCGGTCCTGAGCATTGTAAAGTACGAGAGGTTACAGATGAGAGGATTAAAGCGTTTGCACGTCATGAGAGCGCACAAGGCGCGAGCCGCAGCGGTCTACAGGAGGATATCCAAGGCTATTCGCCGGTCTTGTAACAGTAATGTACTTTGCGCATTCTACCTCGCCTCCTCCGCAACACGGCCCTGAAGCCGTTGATTCAGTGCAAATATTAGGAGGGGCGCGTACATGTGAATGACTTGAATGACGATGGCTGTACTTTTGTACACGTACGAATCCTGAGAGAAACCGTTTCGATCCATGTTGATGGATGGGCCACGGGTTCGTCCCGAGACGCCCTTGCATCCAATTACGTCGGTATTCGCACAACGCAAGGCAAGCGCTCGCCACCCGGGGCTCGCTCCCGACAAGTAAGAGGATAGGGATGGGAATGGGGGTATCTTTTGCAAAAAAGAAAAGGCACACCGATAAACACGAAATCAACTCAGCACCGAGATCTCTTTCCCTGGTTTAAACCTCGGGCTTGCCAATTTCCTGCTCGCGAGTATCCCCTCGATCGGACTTTGAAGCGGTTTCAGGGGCAGCGGAGGCAGAGGCGGCGGAGGCGGAGGCGGCGGAGGCGGAGGGTGTGACTGTGGATTTGGGTACGCTGCAGTCGGCGCAGACCTGAATGCGGTGCCAGGCTGTGGCCAAGTTGCCCCGGAGATTCCACGTCGCGGCGTGCGTCTCGGGCTGGGTGTTGTAGGCATCGTCGGTGGCCTTGACCAGGACCGTTGCGCACCGCCGGTCGTCGGAGGAGGAGGAGAAGGTACGGTCAGAATCATTCGCGGGCGGCGGCCGGCGCGACGGCGTCTCAGGCTTGGCGTCAGCAGGGTAGTCTCCGCCCGTATTTGGCTCGCGAAAGGCGTTGAGGGGGATCAATCCGTCGTACCGCCATCGCTTCCACGACCAGTTGCCGTGGCCCTGGCACGGGGACGGAGATCCGTCTGGGCTCGTGCAGTCGGGGAGCAGACGGGCTTGGCTCCAGGAGCGGCCTCCGTCGAGAGACACGTCGACCCGGATAATGGCCCGGCCACCGCCTGAGATGGCGTAGCCGCTGAGCGAGACGCCTTGCGCCGGCTGCTTCGCCCCCTCGGATTCTTGTTGCTGGGAGCTCTCCTTCCGCTCCTCGCTGGTCCATCCTTTCGTCTTGACGCCCGTGATGGCGCTTTGGACCGGCAGTTCTTGAATTGCCGGGGCGGCATCCCAGTCGACCTTGGTCTCGTTGGGACCAAAGCACTTGTAGTCTCGACGCTGCCACTGGCTCGTGCTCTCATCTTCGCTCAGGGTAATCTGGTTGAGCCACTTGACCGAGCGCGCGGCGACGTTTCCGGGTACAACAGCCCTCAGGGGAAACCCGTGGTCGGGCGGCAGCGGATCGTCGTTCATGGAATAGGCAAGTAAGACATCGCCCTGGGGATCGAGGGCCTTTTTGAGAGGAATAGACGCGCCGTAGGCCTCTGATCCTTGAAAGTGGACGTGCTTGACTTCAGAGGAACCGGTCAGGCCCTGCTTAACATCAAACCCGGCATCAGCCAAGACGTCGGCGAGAAGGACACCCTCCCATGTCGCGTTGGAGATGGCACCAGCGGTCCACTGAAGGCCGTTGGCGAGACGTCCCGAGCCTTGGCCCATGTGCTTCCTGCGGTTGCCAGAGCACTGCAGCGCTGCCGTGACCTTGTGGCTCGAGAATTTCGTCTTGAGGTCGTGAAGCGTGTATTGCTTCACAGTACCATCGAGCAGTTCAATGGTCAAGACATGCTTGTCGGCGGAAGCCTCGTCCGTCTTGGGCACCCACATGTGATTGCGGACGTAGAAGAGATCGTTGGGGGTCAAAAAAGACGCGGTCAGGGCGTCGGCCGGTGTCTCGGCATTGCATGGCTTGGCTGTCTTCTGGATTAAGGAGGCATGCCTTTGGGGATCGTCGGCAAAAGGATCCTCTATCTGTTCCTGGGCTGGCTTGCCATCGACGAGATCGGCTTGGTGGACGTAGCCAATGAGATATTGTGAGAGAATATCGTAAACATACTGATTCTTGTGTATTGAAAAGATGTTCCAGTAAGGTTCAATAGACTTTCCGGCGGCTCGGAGAATGACCTGTCCTCCGGGGTGTGCAGAGACCCAGTCAGTGATGTCGTAGACCTTGTCTTCGTATATGATCCAAGGGTTCTCTGAGTCAGCGCCGTGCTCCCGCACTTCAGATATACGAAAGCGCGGGAGTGTGGGATCGCGAGTGTCTGTGGCGGTCTGAGACGACTCGGATGAGCTAGAAGATGCCCAGACGGAGTTCAGGGGCTGGTAGCTGTCAAGGAAAAGGAAGGCGTGAGATGAGGAGTAGAAGACTGCAAAGGAAGCTAATCCGACAGCCACGACAACAGCGGCGAGACGATTAGTGGAACGATGGCTGCCAGTTGTCCGGACCGGTGCCTCATTAACCGTCTGGCTGGCAGTCGGTCTGATTGAGCTGTTGCTTTGGCTGGAAACACTGCGTCTTGGAGGTGACAGAAAAGATGTCCGACATTGCGTCGGCACGTATTGCCGTTGCCGCCAGGGTTTCTTGGGTAAAGAAAATGGTGCCCGGTAAGAGACGCAAGTCGTAAGTCTTGACGGCAGCTGCAGTCGACGCGCAATGCTGCTTGCGTGCCTGGAACTCATGACTACCAGTGTTGAGTCAAAGCCGGTAGTGACCGAAAGGGAGACACTTCAAGCAGTTAAGTACCAAGACGGAAATCTAGTGAGGCCGTCCCTCGACAGACTTGTGCCGGGTTCGTGATTCCATGCGCAGAAGTGTGTGTTTCTGCTTGCCGAGTTTCTGCTCCGGGGCTGGCGACAGTCGGGCTTTGCTGTAGGTTGCTTCGGGGGGGGGGAGAGAAGCTGAATTGGAGATTGAGTACCTGAAGTAGGTGCAGTAAGTTAATATGCGGGACGGCAATTGACGGTTTAGCGTTGAAGAAAAGTTGCGAGACAGAATAAAAGTCCGGATCGTGATGCGCCACTGAGCAGGGGTCGGTCACTCACTTTATCTAAGGATGAGAAAAATGGTGAATACTGTTATGGCTTGAAAGTGAATACTTTCCTGCGAATCGTGAGCCTTTCTCGTCTTGAGTCGCGTCGAGAGTCCATGCGAAACGGGATCAACAGCCTGCAAAAATAGGGGACAGGAGATTGCGGTATCGGCAGGAATACTGTACTTTGATCTGAACGAATACGTACCGAATGGCAATGTGTCCGCCCTGCTTCGAGCTTGCCGGGATCAAGCAATATGCTGCATTATCCAGGTCATGACAGCGACCGCCATGCTTTGCGCGCTCTAAACATTGTAGGCAGTATGCGTAGAGTGGATAGAAGAAAATAAGAAAAGGAAGAGAGAAGAAGATGGACAAACAGAGAGGTCGCCCATGACCTCAAACGTCGGGCTTGCGTCGTGTCTCTCTCTCTCTCTTCTCTCTTTTTTTTTCTTGGCAAAGCCGAAAGCGCTTTTGCAGGTTGCAGTGTGTCAACGAGTCGGGAAAGGCACACTGAGGCGACCAATCGGCAGCCAGTCTTTGCAGGTTTTTAGCGGGCCGCCTCTCAAGTGAGTTACAGTACGTACTGGTACGGTACCTGTCGCCCATCACCTGACTGACGGGCTCGGGGCTCACCTGCTCCAACGTTTCCACCTGCCACCGAGAAAACACAGACAACCCTGTCGTGCCTGCCTGCCAGTCTGCGTGCCTGCACCTGCCCTGACCGAGGTGCGTCAATCGGTCCCACAGACGATTAAGTGGGCTGAGATGGTGGTGGGGACGTACAGTAAGGTATTCATGGGGTCTGGGGAAAGTATCAACGGATTACGCATCTCGCCCACCCCTGGCACACGTCTTGCCATTACTAGCCGACGGTCCGTTGGTAATGGTTTGATACAGTAGACTTGTCAATTCAGACAACACCCTCGTCTACTACTTCAAGTCTCAACCATAGAATCCTGTTACGGCACAATAAAGTCATCAATCTCAACCCGCTGAAAGAAACTAATGTGCCCAAACTCTACCCAGTATTGCGCCAGCCGGTCCGTCGATATCATGATCAGCTGCGTTTCTATGTATTTGTCTGCCCAAGTCAGCTCTGCTCGACATCATCAACTTGGATAGCGTCGACTTACCGACATGGAAGCCTGTGGGAGCCACGTGCCCCTTACTGCGGACGATGCGCGCTCCCGCAAAAGGTGCATCCGCAACACCAATGCATCCTTGCGGCCCAAGATCCTCCACCACGAATGTATACTCACCCCGGGGCACATTAGGGTCTCCGGTCAACTTGATGGCCTCAAGACGGCCTCTGTGGATTCGCCCGTCCAGTCTTCGCTGTTTCCATACGTGCTCCTCCTCTTCGTCGCCCCGTATCAGGCCCAACTCAGCATCGGTAGCCGGCTCGTCCTCGTCGTCCGGCTGATGAATGAGCAGGAACTCGCAGCCATGCCCGCTGTAATCGCCCACCCAGATCCCTCGCCACGGCTTCGTCCATGTTGGCGTGTATAGCAAGGGGTCCAGCGTTGAATATGTGACGGTTCTTTCACCGATTCGAATACCCATCGCGCCCGGCTGTCCCATGCCCGGAATTCCCGTAAATACCTGGGCGAGCCCGTCTAAATCACCCGTCTGCCCAATAAACAACGGCGGCACTACCGTAGTCCCCATCTCCATCCACTGCCGGATCCGAAATGTTTGATCAGATACCTCCGACCTACATCGAGGTAAGCCGTGAGGCGGTAGGCCTTGATCAGTCTGGCTGCCAGAGACTCCTGGCACACGGTGGCGAGCCGGGATCGCGGGCGGTGGCCAAATATGATGATATGGAAACCGCGTCGCGGAAGCCGTCTCTATGGCATCGGCATGCAGCGCCCGTGCCCTCGAAAAGTTATTGAACGTTCCGCCAGTGCGATCCTCCAAAACCATGGGTATCTCGTCGGCAAATCGGTTGCCGCCAAGCCTCGTCAAGAACCCTGCCTCTCGCCTGTCCTGGACGCCAAACTGCAGGACAGGTTTATCAAGATGCAGCTTCACATCCGGCTCGAATTCGTGAATAATGACTTCTGGGTCAGCCGACCATTGAGTGTAAGTAGTCCACCTGGTCACAGCCAATAATTGGTAGCCCTCAATACAACCCCGGCGCTGATCGAAGCGGATGACCATGAGCCTACCAGTCATGTCGCGGTCGCAGAACCAAATCTTGTACTTGGGGAGAAACCATAGCATGTCGTGGGCAGCGTAGAGCTCCCTGAAGCTGGAGCAGAGACCGGGAAGTGAGAGTTGATACGGTACATTTTCCTGCACTTGTCGTCGCCACTGATAGTCGGAAGTGGCACGTGCGCGCAGAGCGTGGTTTGTTGCTGATAGAGAGATGAGATCATATGGCGATAGACGTGAAAGAATGTTGTCAAGGAGCTCAGTTGGCAGTCGGAGCAAAGGAAAGATGGCTTGTGATCCCCTCCGATGACGGTGAGGCACGGTCTCTACAGGTCCTGAGAGCAGTCCTTTAGCATGGTCTTCCGGATTACCATGGGCATCTCTGCGCTGTTTCCACGATAAGGCATGCATTACCTTGCTGATTTAAACAAGAAGGAGCCTCTGGGCTGGCGTGGTGTGAACTATTAGACATTGCAGGCAACGCATCTGCAGCATGCTGCCAAGTCGCGGAATAACTTGGTGTGCTCTCCAATAAACTCAGGTTGCTCTCGTTCTCTGGATTGATGCGGCCGTAGTGGGCTGGTGATGTGGTGGCTGACGTGGGGACGGCGTGAGACTGGACAGGGACGGAAGGGTCGGCGTCCGTGGGGAGTGGCGGCGATGTACGCGGAGCCAAAGGCTGCGGCAAGAACTGGGGATTGGTAATAGAAGATGAAGTACACGATGAGAGTGGCGCTGAAGAAGATGGTGACGAGGAAGATGTAGCAGGGGCATCTCGGGTCAGGCCAATATTGCCGTCAGAGGCCGTGGAGGTAGTCATGACGCCGAGAATTGCCTTAGTCGAGTTCGCAGACGCCGGCGAGACGGGTAAGCTGGCCACTGTCCGGTGAGTGGATCGCTGCTGCCAGCCTCTCGGTACAGCATAAATCAGTTGACCTCTTCCGAATTAAAGCCCTCCCTGAGGATCAACTGCACGGGGCGAGACCACCGACTTGCCTCAGCTCGGGAAGAGATGCACCGGGGTTTGGTGAGCTCTCAAGGGTAAGAGGCTCGGCATGGAGACGCAGACTTTGATGCAGGTGAAGGTGCAGGTGCAGGTGCAGGTGCAGGGGCAAATGCGCACCGCCGTGACAGTGGCATGACCGTATGCCGGGCGGGCCGTCTTGGCGGTTCAGCCGGAGAACTATCCTGGAGGGAGTTGCAGTTGGATGAATTGAGACGTAAAGGTTTGGTGCCAGAGTACCTAGGCAGACTGGGCGAGGCTCATGGGGCGAAAAGAGGCGAACAGTAGGTTACGAGGTAGACTGGAACCGGGACTTCGAGAATTGCGTGGATTTGAAAGCGCGGGATCTCAAGGCGGTGTGTTCAGTCAGACGTACGGAATTGAGGCGAAATGTAGGCTGTAGGCCGCTTAGTTGGAGAAGGAAATGGACATAAAGTACGAGGACTGTAGACTGGGATGGCGCTGGCGGCCTGAGGTATCGAGGTTCAGACTCCAGATTCAGACGCAGCAGTTCGAGGAAGGCAGGTAGGCTACGTGAGTTAACTCAACTTGCAAGAACCAGGCATCATCATCCAAAGATTAGGTACGAAGTACCTTGTCCCCTCTCATCCCCTCTCACAACTTGCCAATTTCGTCCTCACCAGATATATTCTCAAATTGAACATCATCCCCGTTCTCCGGGCGTTTTCTTCCACAAGAAAGGGCGAGAAATCGCGCAGCATTGTCGCTGGATCGGCCAATCCTGATGTCTTGACTTTTGACCAGGCTTAATCTGCATTCTGCATGCCAGGCCGTCTGCACTCTGCAATACTGCAATGCTGTTTTCTGCGTGCATTCAAACCCTTCCGCCAGAAACCGCATCCTCCAAGGCCGTTCCTTGCCGTGGTACATTAACCCAATGGTTGTAGCTGTTCCACTGACACGAAAGCACAGAGCTCTTCTTCCCATCGGTGAATGATGGGCCCTCGCTGCGTTTGCAACATTCTTCATGGAAAATGCCTGACGGATGAAACGTCTGGCCGCACAGCCCGTTTACCCCAGACGCTCCAGCTCAGCCAAGCCGAAACGCGCCGTAACTACCTTGCCGCCTAGGTGAAACTCGACCTACTTGTACAGTAACTTATGCTCTCGACGCAGTTTCGTCTCGTCCCAAGGCCGAGGCGCTTAGATCAATGGATGCGCTAGGCCGCTCGCATCAGAATGCCCTGCCGACTCACGGTACGAAGCTGCACCGCTTGCGCATTGCCGGCGAATGAGAACGGGCTAAGACGGTGGAAGTCAACGTCAACGTCGAGAGACCAAGTGCTGGCAGTGATATAATCTCCCGAGGTTCTGGTCGCACTTGCTTTTCTCGCAGCTCGGTACGAAGTAGTATCCGACTAATCACAATCATCCCGCACAATTGCATTGTATTCGCAATCGTATTGCGGACGCGGTCTCTCAGAACTTCTCTCACCTTTTCGCCAGACAAGACACCTCCGTCATGGCGTCACTGTTGCCCCTCATCTCCGAGATCCTGCCCATGGTCATGCCGGCCTCGGCGCAAATCATACGGTCCGACCAGCTGCAGCCCGCTCAGTCCTCCGAGGACGGATCTGCGTCAACCCGACCGGCCGTCGTCGGAAAATGCAGCAAGATGTGCGCATCGGGTTCGCCTTCCCTCAATGTCCCTTGTTAGTTACTGTGTTGTAACCATCGCTTTAGTTTTGACTGTCAACCCACACTCCTCGTCTCCCATTCGCCATAATAGTGAGCAAGGTGTGTGTCACATGTGAGATGACGGTCTGTTCGTTGATGCAGACGATGCTGCGATTAGCACGCTAATTTGTACAATCACTCACACACTGAAAACCGTCATGCAGATATGATTATCTACGCAGCTTCGGGCTCGGGGCGCCTCCTGGTCAAGGAAGGCTTTGAAGGTCAAGTATTCACGCATGAACTGGGACAAGGCGGCTTTGCCTTTGTGCCTGCCTGGACGGAGCATCAAGTACAAAATGATACGGACACCAACGTGGTCTGGATCCTTACACAGAGTGGCTCGCATCCAGTCGGTGCCATCTTTGCCGATTGGGGCGGGAAGGAAGTTTCAACACAAACATGATCAAGGTAAAATTATAATAGAGAGCAATACGCTAAAAGTCGGTTCATCTCATCTTCCGGTGCTGCAGTACAGCCCAACAATGTCTTCCAGTCGTTTCCGTTCTGCTTTGCTGTCGAGAATGTCCGCATGGTCGAGATTCGGGGAAAGCATCACTTCGATTTTGCCGGCACCCACTTGAGGGACGTCGACTTCGACAACGCAGTCCACGGCTTCCTTTGTGCTCAGCCTGGCCTCATCTTGCAGGTAGCGGGCAACACGAGCAACGTCTACAATCAGATCCCTACCGCCAAGGCAGACGGCGACCTTACGCGGCCGGGCCTTTTCGCTGCCGGTCGAAAGCAGCTCCTCCTTCCAGATGATGTTTTCGCGCCAGAAAAAGTGTCGACCAAGAGTGTGCGCGACACCGGGGTCTGAGGAGCCAAAGAACCATAGCTGCCACTCATTTGCCCTCTTGGGACGTCTCCGGGTAAAGTTAAAGGCGACATTCGGCAAATGAAGCATAACGGTCACGGGGTCGATAAGCACTACAGAAGGCACCCGATGTCCCAGCTCCGGGGACAAGAGGACGTGTGTGGTTGGGACGGAGCCGTATGAGTGCGAAACAACTGTGAACCGTTTCCATTCGCAATAGCTGTCCAAGATAAGTGATAATTCTTGGAGAAAAGCCGCTTTGTTGAGAGGGGGTGGGGTGAGGCGATTGGAGACGGGCAATATCTCGATGGCAATGACGCCACGGCCCTTTCCATTACCGGCACGCATCTGAGCGGTGCGAAGATTGGAGAGAAGTCTGGTGTATGGCCAAAGACCGACTCCGATTCCGTGGAAGAAGACGACGGGGAGCTGGTCGGAGCCGGCATTGTGGGGGTAGTACCAGTAGCTAAGGCTCGGGGCGGGGGACCGGCGACGGGCCCACAGCTCCTGGGGCCGGGGCGGGATCGTCTTGGCGGCCTGTTCGGGAGCCCTAGCGTAGTAGCGGAAGCCGAGGGTGGACATGATGAGGTGTGTTAGCTGGTCGACGATGAAGACGGCAAGGTACCATGACATGCTCCGGTAAGCCGTCTCGACATCATCTAGGGTCAGCATCAGGCACTGGGCCAGTCCGCGTCCCGGAGCCAGGGGCTTGGCTAGCTGTCGCTCGATGAAGGCCATGTACTCGTCAAGCTCAGCCCAGATGGCGTCGCGATCAGGCCTGCGCAGGGCATCCGCCTCCTTTGTGTCGAAGAAGGCCCAGAGAAGGAATTCGCGGACATTGTCGCGGCGAATGTCACGACGGTCGGCGCCAAGGAACCACCATCTCATGTATTCGTCTGCGTCGGGAACATTGCCCATACATCGGTAAAAGAGGGCTCGACGGGCTGGCGGCGAGAGAGCTGCTGGGTGTGTGGCCGGGTCGCGGACCCTGCGGACATGAGGCCGGAAGACCAAGATGTAGAACAGGGCTTCGCAGGCGATCAAGGCGCAGATGCAGGTGGCGGCGACCACTTGCCAGGGGGGAGCAACATGGTTGTGGCGGGCGATGTTAAGGCAGAGGATGGCGAGGATGAAAGCGTAGAGCAGCGGGGTGTAGCGGATTAGTGCGATGGATGAGCGAATGAAGAGCCATTCACCGGTAGATGTGCCAATCATGATGTTTTGTTCCGCTTGATGCACGTTTACACTCAGATTGACGTGAGTGTGAGTGTTTTGCGTGCTGGATGCGCAAAAGATGGTGGACACTGGACACCGGTTTGGCCGGGTAGCCGGGGAGCCGGAAAGGGGAGGGGGGGTCTATCAGTGACAGTCGGTCAATGAGAATGTTTAAAGTGAATGATGGGTGACGTGATGAAGAAACGCCACAAGACGATGGGCTCAATCGATTCTGCCTGACACGTGGGTGCCATGTAAACTTAAGTTATTTGTTTAACCTCTCTACCTAGGTAGTTTGATGATTTGCAGCAAGTTTGCACACGGGCCCTTCCTAGTCATGGTAGGTCATTGCTGGTTTTTTCTCTGGGGTTCCAGATCAATGTTCCATCCTCAACACTCGACTGGCCGGTTCCCAACAGTCGACTAAGGTAAGGTAGGCCTAAGACTTTTCAAAGGTACCAAACCGCAGCACGGATCGGGGTTCAGGAACCCGCAAGCCCCTGGATCTAAATATACCCGGACGAGGGGGGGTTTCCTTCAACTCCTGGGTTTGAAGCGTCAACCATGTCCCCTTTGGCTACTCCGTGCTGACGCACAGTTGCAGTGGTGTACGAAGTATTCGCGAGGTACATAACATCCCCAGACCTTGCAGCGGTCCGCCCACCAATCAATGGCTGTTTCAACGCTAAACCACTGCTGGTCCTGCCTTCCACATAGTCCAAGTCGTCATAGCCGTGCGGCATGCTCCTTTCTACAAAAAGAGATGGAAACCTCTTGAAACTGCTCTGTGTCTTTTTCTCCGTTTTTCCCTCTTCGTATCTCACTCTAGACATTAACAGTCTCTCTTGCCGATCCATTTGAACACTGGATCTGGTTTTCAATCACAAAATTCATTCAAAAAGAAATATTCGGAAAACACTAGATCGACGCACTAATTGACTCAATCACTCTCCATCTGAGCGTCTCCTTCATCCTCGAGCCGCGGCCAAGAGACACTGGCAGGCCAAGTCTCATAACTCACACATCTAATTCATTCTCTACTCGTTCATAATGGCAGAAAAGTACATTCTTCGCATAACGGCTGGCCCCGGCTATGACGAGGCCGAGCATACAGAAGTGCTCGTCAACCAGCCTGAGCCACTACGAATTAAGGGCCCCTTGGCCGACATTGAGCTCAATGTACGGATACAGGACTACAAGGGCCTCCCACGCGGCTCTCCCTCAACCTCTCCTTACTTCTCGACCAAACCACACGCCTCCAACAAGGACCAGTACAGCATATCCTTCCGCTTCAAACCCCATGCGCCGAGGCCACCGTCCGGTGGCCAACCGGGGGGACAGCCCAGCGGTATCCGTGGCACCGATCTGCAGTTTGGCAACGACTTTGACAGGCCCATTCGCGATAAGCTGCCCCCGGGCTTCAGCACTGCGTTGAGCATTGTCAAGTGGTGGATTGACCCGGGCCTCGATGGAGACGCATACGCCGACAAGCCTTATCTTTACGGACCTGCTCTGAGCTCTTTCAACGTCATTCACGTCGGTTCCGGTGACTACGACGAGTCACGTGGCGGACTGTGGTTCAATGAAGGAGGAGATTCGACAGGGGGCAAAGACCGCTCTGCCGTCGGCATGCCTTCTGACAGCAAGGCCCGGATGAAGTGGGCTCTCAAAGAGGACAGCAAGAAGAAATGGCTGTTCCAGTACGGCCAGACCTATGGCTTCGACTTTTTCAACCCTTACCTCGACTTTGCCAACCTCGCCCTTAAGCTGCCGGGATTTCAGTTACCCATCGCAAAGTATTGGGATGGCCAGGGCCTCAGGTGAGTAGCCCATTGCTTCCTTATCTTCTCTCAGCCGGGCAACCCGAGTTGAGCGTGGTCCTGCGCAAGCGCCAGAACTGCACTTTATACAGGCCTTTCGAAACCCCATCAGTATCGATGGCCTGTCTTTACCCCTTTTTTTTCTTAAGAGTCTAGATTTAACCTTCCCTCCCCCCTACAGGCGCTCACATCAGCTTAGATACACTTTGAGGAACAAGGGTACGGGTGAAGTCTACTTCGTCATCATCTTTACCCTGTATCTCAAAGAAGATGTCAACGAGGACGGATCATTGAAGGAAGGCGCCGCCGAACACGTGGCCGAGTCTGTGGCGAGAACGAGCGCGAGGTAGAAAGGGCTCAGCATATTTATACATAGAGGGACGGATGCTAACCCACGTCTCAGTAATAGCGATGTCGATTAGGCCGGCCTGACGATTACCCATCGCTGTCGAAATAATATTCACTCAGTCGCTGCCTCTGGCAACATGATATGGAAATATCCATGGCTACGTGGCGTCTCAATTGGTCCGAAAACTATAGTGACAGACCTTACTGCGACGGTTTCATGCGGACTTTAAGTGACGTGCAATCTGTGAGCGAGCCATTTTCGCCCACACATCACGGACCGTCGTGGCCCCTCGGTGAAACTCGAGTCACGAATCGTTAGCAACCGTTTGTGCGATGATTCATCCGAGCGCTTCCTTGTTATCAAGCGGGTAAAGAGACTCTGATAGAGCGAACAAGACGGCAAGTTGCGTCACAGATTGGCCACTCCTCTCGCCCCACGATTGATGGGTGTCGCCCGAGGTTGCGAGCCTCCAATGACACGGCTTCGGCTGGACGCTTCTCTTGAACAAGACCTCGAGTCTGCGGGAGTCGCCGAGTCGGCGAAGGTACTCGCTGCAAGGCAGTTTGCATCAACGCATTCCACGAAGCACGAATGGCGACTGTCTTCCGTGAAGAGCAAACCGCCTATATCAGATCACTTGTCTATTTCCTTGAATATGTCGTGAATCCCCTGCGAGCCTGTCAATCTTTTCGATGGTACTTCAACACATGGTGCTTGTCATATTGCAACCGATCTACTCATTCGTATCATTCTATCGGGAGCAGTTTATGTTCACCGACATGAGCGAGGTTGTCTTTCAGCATTCCGAAAAGCATCCCGTAGTGATTTCTCCGAGTGTGTTGGTCATTCGGTCGCGACAAGCAGAAAAGCATGGACACCAGTCTCCTCTCGAGCGGCTCCAAGACTATCCCGTACATGCGCATGGTCGAGACCGCCATCCCGTGCGAAGGACCGATCTTGATCAAAGACTTTACCGCTTGTCGCGTACCAGGAGATGTTGGGCTTTGGGAGCGGAACGGCTTTTATTCTCCCGGAGTATGCTTCGATGGCTACAGAGCATCATGCACACAGACGGTCCCACCGAGCAACGAGTGGCCCCTGAGGGAGGAGGAGACTGCTGTCAGATGCGTGCCCGAGTAGGTGCTCCTTAGGCCGCAGGATGAAATCTACTGTCCGACATAAGGGTTGCTGATGGTCACTAGAACATGGGGATGCAATGCAGCGGGCAAGGACCAACGCTTCGCTACAACGGACTTTGACGGTGTCATCCTCTCGGCGCCCGCATTCGAGATCCGGTGGCGAAGCGCGGATCTCGTCAAGGGCAGGGGCGCAGGTCGCATATCTACCGCTACTTCTTCCGACCCGATGATGCCGTCCGGCACGGTCACGCTTCAAACAGGCACGAGCACGACTATAATCTTGGGCCAGTCCGAAGTCGAGTCTTTCACATCGGCATCGCAGTCACCGTCACAGTCGCCGTCACCATCTACGTCGGCCGCGGTACAGCCGAGTCATCTTGAAGCAGGGTCCATTGCGGCTACAGTCATATGTGCAGTGATCGGTGTCTCATTGTGCATTACTGGAGGAGTATTCTTGTTTTTGCGACGTCGCTCTCGCCGCAAATTACTGGCCGATGCCCAGGGGCTTGGATCTGACAATGCTAATGGGTCTACGATGAGTCCGACAGCGTTCTTGCAGCAGCAGTTCAGCCAAGATCTCGTCGGAGAGATGGAACACAAGCCTCTGGATCCCCGTGAATTATCAGGCGTATCCAGTGCTTTGAGTCCCGTACAGACAATCTCAGAGCATTCGAGGATCCTTTTTGAGATGGACGCAATTGACAATAATCTTCATCATACGCAGCAAGGAGAAGTTGTCACAGGCACGTATTCTAATTAGACTAAGCCTCCATCTTCAAAGTACGGTGTTAAATATCAGTCTTATCTACACCGCAATTTGTGACTATGTTTGAGTAACTTGGAAACTCAAACACAAGAAATTATCTGAGGGAGGATCGACAAGCCACCTACTCGAGGCTTCAGGGGTTTGGGCATAAGGGAAAGGCACACGACAAGATATCCAAGCTTATCCGGCAGAGATGCCTGCCGCCTCTGCCGTGTTCGTGCCGTGACCTGACACGTTGTGCAAAAGCCGTGATGATGCAGAGTCTGGTCGAACAGGGCACCAAGGGTGCATATCGACGGGTATAGAGTGGGATTAGGGACACTCGACCCTATAGGACCATGATCTTGAGATTGTATTGAGACTATTCTGAAAGCTCAATGGTACCTACCTAAGTTACTTGATAAGATGTTGAGGATTCGTTGAGAAATGTCACGTGTACCATGGCATGGCCATGTGCTCTCTCTCTCTCCTCCTCCTCCTCTAGCCTCTCCTTTCGCCCCCTCCCTCCAACGACTTTCCCCCTCTTCTAGCTGTTTTTGGACCCCAACTCTGTTTCCCCCCTTCACGACACTTGACCGCAAAAGAATCAATAACGGAACAAGACGTCAAAGAGCCGGAAGCCAGGGCGCGAAACGGGTGGCTCGACAGACAATCAGCCAGCCACCATGCTCATGCAAGCTGCCGATCTGCGTCCCACCCTGCCTGCCACCATCAGCGCCAAATGTCATGCCGCACCGCTCCATGCCTTTTGTTTTGTGTCTGCCGCTTATTCCCGTGGCCGAAGCCGACTTTGAGACTAGGATTCATCGAAGGACACTTGGGACCTTGATTCAACCCGACACCCGAGGATGAGAGAGAGCCAACCAGTTGCGTCCAACCGGG
Source organism: Hirsutella thompsonii MTCC6686 (assembly GCA_000472125.2). NCBI lineage: Eukaryota > Fungi > Ascomycota > Sordariomycetes > Hypocreales > Ophiocordycipitaceae > Hirsutella > Hirsutella thompsonii. The sequence goes on from APKU01000191.1 coordinate 26,916, forward strand.
AGACTATGGGCAACGATACCGCCCGTGGACACACACACACACTCACACATGTCGTGCATAATTCCCGTAACACTTGGAATCCCCGTCACCGGTCTTCCTCGCGAATGGTGCTTTCTTTGGAGGGCTTCCCCCCCCCCCCCTTTCTCCTCTCGTGGGGTGAAATCACACACTTGAGCACATCATGATCCTTCTCCACTCTTTGGCCTTGATTACCCCAGTTCGCATGGTAGGCATACTTGTTGTTTGGAAAAGCCTCAGTCTCACAAGCCTCATCGGTGTCCAGTCACAGATTGGTGTTGGGTCGGCTTGTCTCGATACGCAGTACGGGTTGGGCATGAGGCGGCCATCCCTCAGCATCCCAAGATGACGGCGACCCTTGGCAAACACCAGGATTCATCTAATCATGCTCACACCAGCGCTGATCCCGAACTGCCGATGGCTTCGATTCACTCTCGACCACGAGATGGCGGCGCCTCGTCGAGCGAGAAACGCCAACCGTTAGGACACTCGGAAACCAGCCTCGACGCCGATAGCCCAATCAGGTACTTTGAGCTGACGTTCGAAACCATTTTACCTACACTACCGGTGATTGAGTCTGAGACGGTGCCTCATGGCAAGGGACGGCCGCCAGCTCCTGATCTGAGGCGGCTCGGCTCACCCCTGAAATGGAGTCCGACGAGGAAGAATATGCTCCTTGCCATAGCGTGTATCGCGACCACTCTCACGGCTTACACGGCCGGGTCCTACTCGCCCCCGGCGACCGCCATCGCAAATGACTTTGGCGCGAGCCGGCTCGTCGTCCTCGTCGGCATCACTACTTTCTGCCTTGGCTTCGCCTTTGCGCCCATGGCCCTCGCGCCCATCTCGGAGATTTGGGGGCGCTTCCCCGTCTTTGCCGCCGCCGGTGTCGTATTCGTCGTCTTCCAGGCAGCCTGCTCGGTGACGCGAACCGTGGCTGGCCTGCTCATTGCGCGTTTCCTCGTGGGTGTCGGCGCCTCCGTCTTCAGCGCCGTCGTCGGTGGCGTGATTGCCGACCTTTGGGATAAGCAGGATCGGAACACCCCCATGGCTCTCTTCAGCGGCGCCGTGCTTGCCGGAACAGGCGCTGGGCCGCTGGTGGCTACGGCGCTGGTCCACGGCATCGCAGATCAGACAATGGCTTGGAAGTGGACCTTTTGGCACCAGGCCATCTTGGACGGCGTCCTGGTCCTGGCAATCTTCCTGATGTGCAAAGAGAGTAGGGCTCCTGTTTTGCTTGCGCGAAGAGCACAGCTGCTGAACAAGTGGTACGCGGAACTCGAGAGTCATGGCACGTACGGCTTATGGATCGTGGATCCCTCGATGAAGGCTGCCGCGGCTTCAGGTTCTTCTAGTGACTCGATATCGGGTCGGCAGGACGACGAATGCCCGACCGATTCCCAAGCGCGACAGTTTCTGAGAGTTCGATGGCTTGTCGGTGGTCGCGACCAGCGGGCCCCTTTTTACAAATTGATCTCAACGTCTGTCCGACGTCCCTTTCACTTGCTCATTACCGAACCCATCGTCTTCTGCTTCTCTCTATGGGCCGCTTTCTCGTGGGGAGTCTTGTACCTCTCCTTTTCCGTCGTCCCCTTTCTCTATCAGACCGACCTTTACCGGGCGAGCCGAGTGTACGTTGCCATGATAATCGCCGCCGCCGTCTCGACAGCCGCGAGCATCGCTCAGCAGCAGCTCCTGCAGCATCCGCAGTGGCGCGCCCACGCCGGCGGCTTCCAGTACAGCGATTCGCGGTTCTGGGGCATGATGCGTTCGCGCTTTCCGCCCGAATCCCCCGAAGCCCGGCTTTACTTTGCGTGTCTGACGACGCTGTGCCTCCCTGCGGGGCTCTTTGGGGCCTTTCTCAGCTCCCGCGCTGACGACGGGTGGACGGTGGCTATTGGATTGGGCTTCGCGACGGCTGGTATCTACTCGGTCTACTTGGCCACCTTCAACTACCTTGCCGACTCGTACGGCACTTATGCGTCGTCGGCGCTGGCAGCTCAGAGCTTCTGCAGGAACGTTCTTGGCGGTAGTTTTCCCCTCATCACCGGCGTGCTCTTCGCCAACCTCGGCCTCCGTGGCGCGGGCGGCCTCTTGGGGGGCGTAGCGACCGTCTTGACTGTGACGCCTTGGGTGCTCGTCTTTTACGGGGAAACGATTCGAGCGAGGAGTAGGTTTGCAGTGGTAAGTCTCAGAAGCTGGCTTGACGGTCGTATTGGGAAGCTGATCACTTGAACGCAGTCTTTGCGGCAGTGAAGAGTCTGGTAGAAAGGGGTAAGTAAGGTTGTTATGAAACGAGAGCCTCGCAAACGCTTTCAATGGTACGGCATTGTGCATCGAAAAAGTACTTCATCTTCCTGCCGCGTAGAAAGCGGTCAGGACATCACGAATTATTCTTTAGAGCAATACCCAGAAAGAACATAAATGGCTTTGGGTATATTTGATAAGCTGAAGATGGTACAATACGCCAAGACCTGGTAATCTCTAGTTGCATCATCCGCCATGGGGGCACCGTCCCGTCTCGACCTGGCTATCCCCCGGTGAATCCCTTGCTAGGCCAATCAGCGCTGCGGCTGCGGTCGAGTGCCATATGTAGATGCCATTGCCGTGTTGCTTAGATGATTGGAAGATGCCGTCATTGCCAGTATGGAAAGTAGCTTGCCATTTTTAGACAACTCCCCTCGAACGGCATAATAAGACCATCTAGGGCGCGTGTCTAGACGCGCAGATTTGGTACTTGAAGGCATCTACATCCTTTCGTTCATTTTTTTAACATCAGTTTCCCGTTATTTTGAACCGGAGTTCTTGGCTTGTGCCTGTTCGTAAACCCAGTCATTCAATCCCTTTTTGTTCCTGCGAGAGCATGAGAGACGTCTTCCAATGATGAATGAGAGATGCGTATAAATACCTGGCAATTTCGATGGCGTAGAATTGCATTCTCGGGACTTGGAACGGTGTCAGCATGTATAACAACCAAGGTGAGAAGCACAGATTTGATCTAGTATTACCGAAAATGGTGTTGTGCTCCTCATACTCGGCATTGGCATTGTTGCGGACCATGGTGCCAAAGTTGTAATCGTCAATCTTCTTCTCGTAGGCCATCATGAAGCTCCTCCACTTCTCCTTGCCGGCCTTGCTCTTCATCTCGTCCTCGTCGACGGTAGCGGCCGGGTCGAAGTCGGGAAAGGTCTCCATGAGGTGGTTGTAGATGTCGTCGTCCATCTTGGTGAGGCGCAGCGACGAGCCCTTGACCTTTTCCAGGATGGCCCAGTACGTCTGCATGTGCTGGACGACCTTGACGGCGAACTGCTTCTCCATCTGCGCCAAAGGAAAGGAGAAAAGGAGAAGAAGGAAACTCGGGTCAGCTAACGGCTGCAAAGGAAGGGGGGATTTCTTCCATTGTCTTCTCCCCGCGATAACGAGAGAAGTTTTGGGGGATGCGCGAGGGGGTGGTTCAACGCACTTCCTCCATGTTGACGGCCTCTTCGGCGTTGAAGTCCTTGGGCACGGGGGCCGAGGACAGGCTCTGCAATGGGTCCATGGCTGCGATTGGGGGAGCTCGGGGCTCTGACGGGCGAAGAAAGGGTTGTTTCTCGTTGCAAGTTTGCGATGACGATTTCCGACGATGCGAGGCACAAATTTTGGTCTGCGGTCGAGGCACGGCGCGGGGCATACAGTAGGCCTACTGTGCTAAAATAGTAGATAGAGGGGCAGTCAGTTGGGCCCGGCTCGGCAATGACATCAAGGTCCAGCCAGCAGTGTTTGCGACAAGGATACACTGTACGCGTGTACTGTACAAGCTCGGTCGTGTAAGCTTGACTCTATCCCCAAAATCCAGCACTTTGGGCATCACAACGCGTGATAATGACTCAACACTCTTCTACAATTGCGATGGAAACTGAATGGCCGCAGGCTCATCAAATAATGGAGATATTGGACTCGAATATCCGTCGTGTTCAGGCCAACTGCCGGTACTGGAACAGGCAGGTAGTCTGGCTCGATGACTTGCGATGGCCTTCATCTCCTCGCTATTTCATTCTTCATCCGTATAGGTATTCTTTCTTGGCATCGTCATGAGCCAACTTCAAAGCAGCTGACTGTTGGTTTCACAGACTCTGATGGTTTGAAGAGGAGTGCGTGAGTGGCGGACGGGGAACGAAACACTCTTGGCCTTTTTCCACGCGCAGACATCATCAACCGCGAGCCCGACGGCCCGGAAGCGGCAAACATTGTCACGACGGCATCGCCGCGATCAATCCTTTGATGCGTCTTTATTGTCCTGAGTTGGCCCTAGAACATCCAGCTCGGCGGCTGGCGCAGGCCGTGCGTGGAAGAATGCTAAGGCTCGCCCATGGGATGCGCGATTGATGCATAAGAACAATACTAAGGACGCCGACCCGCCCTGGTGAACTCAACCGGCTTCGAGACGCACAAACACTACACACTACACACGCACACATACACACCCTCACACCCTCACACTTGTTTACAATCGACAAACAGAAGCGCCCATTGAGCACTGACGCATTGTTCGACTGTTGCCAAAGGATCCGGCTGCCATGGAACCTTTCTCGAAAAGCGTGTCAGAGGGGGGGGGGGGACCATCATATCTGCCTTGCCGCCGGTGCCTGCAAGGCATCGCCAGTATCCGCCATGGCTCACATCATCTGGCCCCCCTAATCATCATCGCTTCTTGAAGATCAACAACTCCTCATGAACCCTGCTCGAAAGACGCTTCAAAGAACTCGCTTCAAGCTATGGGCTCGAACTCCAGAGACTCGGTTGCCGCCTCGTCGCGCAAGACCTCCAGTGTCATCGACCCTTGCCCGACCGCTCGCGACTTGGCCCCTGCTCACAACAAGCAGGCACGGGCTTCTTGGGCCTGTCTCTTTGCCTTCACCCAAAGGAAGCATGGCCGGATCTTGATGCCGGCGATTTTGGCGTCCGCCGTTACGGCCATAATCAGGACGGTGCTGGCCGTCGTCCTTGGTCGCATCTTCAACGTCGTTGCCGAGCTCGGAAGCGGCGCTCGCTCGGGACAGAGTGCCCTCGAGGCCGTCTCAAGATGGTGCTTGGTGCTTCTCGCCCTTGGCCTTGGGCACTGGATCGCCAACACGGCCTTCCTGGCGCTTTGGATCGTCTTTGGGGAGCTTCAGGCCGACACGGCCCGGCGCCGTGTCTTTGAGAGCCTTCTCACCAAGGACATGGCCTGGTTTGACATGCAGGAACAAGGTATCCCAGGTCTACTTGTCAGGATACAGACGTGAGTCTTGCCAAAGTTTCCCTCCGAGTTTTCTCATCGATACTAACATCATGTGTGTAATAGACAAACACGAGAGCTTCAATCTGCCACTTCGCAAGTCTTTGGATTTCTCACTTGCGACATGCTAGCTTCAGCAGCCTCCATTATCATCGCCCTTTACCATTCTTGGAAAATGACCCTGCTTCTCTGCGCTACTCTGCCCCCATCCTTACTCTTACTCTCTCTCGCTACTCGACAGCTGGACCCAGCGATTCGCGCGCAAAAGGCCACCATGGAAAAGGCAACGAGATTCGCCGCAGCATCTTTCACCGCCATCGACCTCGTGAAAGCCTTTGATGGCTTCGACTGGGAATCCAAGCGTTACTCTGGCGTGCTCCAAATTGCTAGAAAATACTATCTCATACAGGCACGCTGCAACTCTTTCCAGATGGGCTTCATCGCCTTCTGGGTCATCTCCATCTTCATCCTCGGGTTCTGGCTCGGTGTCATGCTGGTACAGACAGGACTATCGCCTGGGGACATCGTGACGACTTTCTACGCCACATTGGCCGCCTTTCAGGGAGTCGAGTCGCTCGTGCCGCATTGGCTGGTCTTGTCCAAGGGCATGTCGGCGGGAAGCTTTCTTTCACTCATTGCAGCAGATGCGCGGCGTTTCAATGCTCCAAACCCTGATACCTTTCAGCCTCATTACTGCGCCGGCCATATAGAGTTCAAAAATGTGAGTCCTTCGAGGCTGGTAGACAACATCTGTCAGAAGCTGACGAGATTACAGGTTGCTTTTGCATATCCTACCAACCCAGTCAAAACAGTCCTCAACGCGTCCTCTTTATGCTTTCCGGCCGGAGAGTTGACCTTTGTCGTTGGCGAAAGCGGCTCTGGCAAAAGCACGATTGGTAACCTCTTGACGAAGCTATATAGGCCAATATTTGGCCAGATATTCATCGACGGTCACCCACTAGAAAGTCTTGAGGACAAGTGGGTTCGGCAGCATATCACTCTTATCCAACAATCGAGTACCATCTTCAACGATACCCTTCACAACAATGTTGCCTTGGGCCATCCAAGTCCTGCCGATGCCACGTCCGAGGAGGTTCATGCCGCCTGTCAAACAGCTCTTCTGCAATCAACCATTGCAGGCCTTCCGCTCGGTCTCGATACTCAAGTCGGATCGAAGGGCTTCGAACTCAGTGGCGGGCAGAAACAAAAGGTGTCACTCGCTCGCGCGCGGCTGAAAGACCCTTCCATACTCATTCTCGACGAGATCAACAGTGGTCTCGATCAAGTTGGTCGATCGCTAGTGATGGACGCAATCCGGAAATGGCGGAAGGGGAAGACAACCATCATCATTACTCACGAAATATCTGCGATTCGAGACGACGAGCTGGTTCACATCATGGATAACGCGTCGGTCGTCGCGAGCGGCTGTAAACGTGAACTCATGAATTCGTACCACAGCATGTTGACAACGCCTAACGGTCTGATGAGAAACGACCGTTCTACGTCAAAACTCCGACGCACGAACATCTCGCCTGTCGTGGCCGTCAAGTCGAGACGGGGCTCTCAACAATATCCCGTGTCGGCATCACGACCTTCATCTAGAAGTCTGCTTCATTCACTGCGAGACCATACATCAGCGATGCTTCGGTCTACAGGTGAAGAGTTTCGTGTTGCCAGTCGAGTCGAAGCGCCAAAAGAGAGAACGCCGCAGGAGAGCTGGGAGCGTCCCACATCCTGGTCGACTTGGGCATCTGGGCAGAGATTCACTCTTTTCGTCGAGTCTGAGAGCCGGCGCTTCTCAACATTCATCAACAGCAAATTCTTCCCATCGACGGAGAAGGAGGCAGAAGTTCATGACGAGCCGCGATACTCAACCTCGTGCGAAACCATGTTTGGGGAAGAGTCGCCCTCTGCCCAAATCTTAGGGCATGAGGGTGATGACTTTGTCTTTGGTGCAGCTGAGCGCCGGGCAGACATCCCGGGGTTGCGTTTGACCAATTCAAACGTGACTGCCAGCATCGTGGAGAACGCGCATCAGCAGATTGTGACGGCCGCCCCAGCGGAGCATGCGTCACTCGCTCGGATTTTTCGCAGTGTGTGGCCAGCTTTGGACCGAACCCAAAGGCTACTTCTCGTCTTGGGTGTTCTCGTGTGCCTCATCGGTGCCGCCGCGACTCCGGCCTTTGCCTTTTGCCTAGCCCGACTCATGAGCATCATCTGGATGCCTGGTGATAAGGGTCAGGAGGGCAGCAAGTGGGCCGGATACCTTGCCATTATCGCCGTCGTCGATGGCATCTTCACGGGGACGGGTCATTACATGCTGGAGACAGTTGCGCAGCATTGGGTCGATGGCATTCGCATCACGGCATCCAAGGCGATCCTTCAACAGCCCCTGCCGTGGTTTGGCGACATGAATCACTCGTCCGGTCGGTTGGGCGAGTGCTTGGAGCGAAACGCCGAAGAAATGCGCAATGTTGTCGGCCGATTCGTGCCCATCATCATCTTTGTCTTCACTATTATCGGCACCTCTGTCATATGGGCCCTCGCTATATCCTGGAAACTGACCCTGGTGACACTCGCGCCCATACCATTAGTTATTGCTACAGTCCAGGGATACGCGTCCGTCAGCGGCAAGTGGGAGACCAAGTGCAACGAGGGCGCAGAAGAGACCAGCGCCGTGCTGACCGAAATCATCGGCAACATTCGCCTCGTGCGGACATCAAACCTCGAGACACACTTTACGCAAAAGTACAGAATGTCTGCAAAGAAGACGTTGCACCTGGGTATGAGACGCGCAAGGGTCACCAGCTGGCTGTTCGGTCTTTACCAGTCGATGAGCTTCGCCCTTACCGCTCTGGTCTTTTACTACAGTACTAAGCTGTTGTCAAATGAGCCGCCCAGCAGCGTGACGAGCATCCTTCAAGTCGTCAATCTCTTGCTTTTCAGCATCGGCACGTCTGCCGAGATCCTCAATGGAGTTCCCCAATTGACCACGGCGCAAGCCGCAGCCGCTCCTCTGCTCAGATATGCGGGTTTGCCGGTGGAATCACGCACAGAATCTGGGCAAGCGGAAAAGGTCGCCTGCAGCCCTCTTCCGGCTCAGTTTCGCGATGTCGACTTTTCGTATCCGCACCGAGTTTGCGACCCTGTTCTCCGCGGCATATCGCTCAAGGTTGAGCCCGGGAAGTGCACCGTCCTTGTTGGGCACTCTGGCTGTGGCAAGTCAACCGTCCTCTCCCTTCTCCTTGGACTACACGCACCTGCAGTTCCACCGGATCGCGACAAGCATCCGCCGCTCAGCTTCGGGGGGTTCGCGGCGACAAAAGTAGACTTGCGCCACCTTCGTTCAATGATGGCGTACGTGCCTCAGACCCCTTTTCTCTTCCCCGCGAGCATGGTGGAAAACATTCTCTATGGTCTCGCCGAGAACTCGCCGCATCGAAACTGGGACAACGCCGTGCAGGCGGCGCGGGCCGCCGGCCTGCACGACTTCGTTGCCTCCCTGCCCCAGGGCTACGAGACGATTGTCGGCGAGGGCGGCCAGGCGCTTTCCGGGGGCCAGGCTCAGAGGCTGAGCATCGCGCGAGCGCTCGCGCGCCGCCCGCGGCTCCTCGTCATGGACGAGCCGACGAGCGCCCTCGACGCCGACAACGAGCGCACCGTCTGCCAGACCATCAAGCAGCTGGCCCGGCGGGCGCGGTCGACCCCCGGCGGCGCCGGCGACGGCTGCGGCATTGCTATTGTCATCGCCACGCACAGCCGAGACGTGATGCGCCTCGCCGACAAGATTGTCGTGCTGAGCGGCGGCGTCAAGGTCGACGAGGGCGGATACGAGGCGTTGATACGCAGGCGTGGGCCATTTAGGGATCTCATCAGCGGCGGACAGTGGGCCGGAGGAGAAGAGACTGATATTTGATGATGGGAGATGTCGTTTATGAGTTTTTGCGGCTCAAGAACGTTGATCTAACGGCGTAGGATATGAAGCGTGGGATAGTCCATAATCGTAATAGTCAGAGACGGGCGTTAAAGTCGGATATATGGGATATATACAGCGTATACGAAACTTAAGTTGCAATTCTGACATTGAGCACGTGCTTGACTTCTTCTCATCTTGAACTTCAAACTATAAAAGTGAGTGCATGAGTCGGTTCCCTCCCTAAATGTCCCATCACAGACTGAAAAGGAAGCAGCGAAAGAGACACACAAGTCCAGTCCAGAAGAAAGCGACAGACGTGCGCTGGCTATATTAACAGTCAAAAGTTATGTTGTGTCGTAGGCCTATGTAATGATGAAAACTCGCTATGTGCAATTCCCAACGAACGTTTTTCTGGTTTCATGTAGCCTCGTAAAAAAAAAGAATTGTTATGTGCCCCGCCTTAGTCGACGACTTTTTCTGATCCGGCCGTGAAAGTTCCCTTAAACCAGCGCCTTTGGGATAAATAATGGGGGAAAGGTGAAGACAAACACCTGATCAAATGCTATTTCATTCTGCCCAGGATCCTATGTAAATGATTCAACTGACTCTGAGCTTGTTGACCTGCGTTCATTCCGTTGCCTTGAAATTCTTGCGGAAAGTGACTTATGGGTTGAAAGCAAGATAGAAGTGAGTCGGGGTATCTGACAGTTCGAAGTTCGAAGAAGGGGGCTCCAGAGAGAATATAAGATCAAATACGCTGGTGCTAGGTACCACCAGCCGGCGACAAGACTACCGTCTCTTTGATCTCAGGAAGCCCTCGAGAGTCAGGCCCTTCTTCTTCTGCTGCTGCCCCGGCCGGGTCGGTTCTATCCAGACAGTCCGTTGCTGACGGGGCCGTCTTCGTCTGACAGGTGCCTCGGTCTGCTCCGGCCTGGCCATGAGCATCTGCAATGCCGGGTCTTGGCTAGGAGGAAGCGTCAAGTCGCTTCTCACGCCCAGAATGGGGTCGTCCTTGGGCGTATCTGGGTGCAGCTCGAGCTGACAAGACCCGATCGAGCGGCCAATCTTTGCCGCGTCAATCAAGGCGCGTAGGTCAATTCTGCTCTCCGGATCTTCGATGGCTCGACTGCCGGTGTCCGGGGAGTCCCAGACACAGTCCGATCCGCCTTGTCCGTCGCTGGTGACCGACGGCTCCTTTGGTCCTTGATTTTGGATGGCGCCGCTGACACTCGGTGGCGTAGCTGGCACTTCGCCCAACTCTTGGCGGGTCTCTTCCGACTTGATTTTGCGAGCTCGTCTCGAGACACAGCATGACATTCGTGCCAGAACAGGTCGTAGCGGCTTCGTGACGAACAAAATGATGCGCTTGAGAAACAAGAACAGAGCCAAAACGTACCGATCTGGGACCTGACGCACGAGAGCTCCCAGGGGGATCGTAAGAACGCCAAAGAGGATGCTCCATCCCCATTGCGCGCCGGTCAAGGGCACCGTATCAAAAGCCTCGCCGCCCTTGAAAATAATGATGAACTGCCCGGCAACCGTAAGGCACTGCACTCCGAGGAACCAAGGGTTGCAGAGCACGCCCTGATACCAGATGTCCAACTTGTTGTCGACTCTCCGGCAGTTGTGCTGATTGAAGAATTGCATCCAGACGTAGATGTTGAATACCAGTGTTTGCAGCTTTTCTACCTCAAATTCCGTGTCCGGATTGAAAATGTCCCATCCGACATAGTGCACCGTGAAAACAACGGCAAGCTGATAGATTGCCTGGCCGATGATCATCTTCCACATCGTGATGCTGATTATGGGGGCATCGCGTGGTTCAGGTTTGCGTCTCAGGAACTCGGGCGATGGCAGGTCGGTTGCGAACCCGAGCGAAGCAAAGATATCCATGATGAGATTGATCCATAGCAGTTGCACCACGGTGAAAATGGGTTCCCCGACAAGTACCGAGATCGTAAGGATACTGGCTGTGATGTTGATTGTAAATTGAAACTGCAACACCGACAAGCGTTAGTCTGTTTATTCGTCGTCACCGGGGAAGAGATCTGGTTGAGGACTTGCCTGGCAAAACTTTTTGACTGCATCGTTGACTGTGCGACCCCAGCTCAGAGCCTTGACAATTGATGCGAAATTATCATCAAGCAGAATAATAGAAGCGGCTTCCTTGGCCACTTCGGTCCCTTGAAGACCCATAGCCAGCCCGACATCTGCGGCCTTGAGCGCCAGGGCGTCGTTGGTGCCATCACCCGTCACAGCTACTGCCTCCTTCATCGACCTGAGATGCGAGACGAGAAGAAACTTATCCTCGGGACTGGTCCTTGCGAGCACTTGCAGTCGCGGAATCACGGCGTCTAGCTGGGCCGGAGAGAGCTTACGAAATGTCGGGCCGTCCATTGCCAGCCCTCCGGCCGTGAAGATGCCACACTCGGCAGCGATGGCTTTGGCGGTTAGAAAGTTATCGCCCGTCACCATGCGTACAAAGACGCCGGCGTCCTGGCACTTGCGTACCGACTCAATGACTTCGTGCCGAAGAGGATCACAAATGCCGAATACGCCGATGAACACGAGGCCCGAGGCTAGCCATTCCAGGTTTACAGCAGCGGGGTCATCGTCTTCACTCTCGAAGACTTCTGATGCTTCAAAATCTCGGAATGCAATAGCAACAGGACGTAGCATCTTGTCGGCATAGCGCTGAATTGCGAAACGGAAATCGCTTCTGTCGTCCTCGGAGAGCCTCTGGGCGGCAACATCGTCCTCAAGATCGGTGACAACATATGCGCAATACTCGAAAACGACCTCAGCAGCCCCTTTGACCAACAGTCTGTACTTGTTGTCGGGCAACTTTACTAAGACGGCCATCCATTTGCGAGAGGACTGAAAGGGAAGCATAGTCACTATTGGACTATTTGCTCTCTCGGCACTTACGGAACCGAGCCCTAGGTGATCTCTGCTAAACTTGAGCAGCGCTGTCTCGGTGCTTGAGCCAAAGTAGCCCGATGCAGTCGACTCGTCACTTTCAAAAGCCGTCGAGTTGAGAACCATGCTGTCCTTGATAAGATCTCTCATCTCGTCTGATAAGGATCGGGCAAAATCTCTCGAGGTGTGGTTTCGTCTAACTGTAGCGTTGGGAACGGGTTGACCAGGAGATATCGACGTAGCTTCTGTGTCGTCAAAACTGGCTTCAAGTCCAACTTGACCGGCGACAATCGTCATCTTATTCTGCGTCAAAGTGCCCGTCTTATCGGAGCACACACAAGTGACGTTGCCCATGATCTCACATGAGCGAAGAAGGCGAACCAAATTGTTGTCCTTGAGCATTCGTTTTGTCGCAAAAGCTAGCGCGACGGTCACATTGAGCGCGAGACCTTCGGGCACAGCAATGACAACGACCGTTATCGAAATGATGACGTTCTGAAAGAACTTGGCAGCTTTTTGCGCTGGTCCACTCTTGGACATGTGTTTGAGATTGACAAGGTAGCGTATTGTGAGGACTAGGAAGAAAATGGCGCCAGCGATGGCGCAGAAGATGATGAGCTGTTTACCGAGACGCCCAAGCTTGGCTTGAAGAGGAGTCTCTTGCACATCCTCGCGAAGGGACATGAGAGTGCGGCCATATGTTGAATTTGCGCCGACGGCCGTGACGAGATATTTGCCAACGCCGCAAGTCACCGTGGTGCCACTGAGGATAAAGGGGTCTGCAAGGGCGGCGTGTGAAGCATTGTGGTCGCCCGGGATGGTTTTGTGAACAGGACTGGCTTCTCCTGAGACTGGCGCCTCGTCGATGTGCAGGCCAGAGGCTTGGATCAGGATGCCGTCGACGGCCAAGACTTCGCCGGCCTCTACGTGCATGACATCTCCGACGAGTACATCTTGGATCAACACACGTTGAGCCTTGCCGGATCGTACTACCGTGACATCTCTTTGTTTTTTGCGCTCGTTGAGTTTCTCGAACTTGTGGTTTTGTTGCCAGTCGTTGGCGGCGCTTGCAAGGACAATTACAACTATTGCGATTATGACGCTGACGCCGTCCACCCATTCGATGCCCGATGCGCCATATTCGGAGCTGAAGGATCTGTAGATGCCAATTGCGACAGAGATGCCGGCGGTGATTGTGAGGAGAATGAGGAGCTTGTCGTTGAAAGCGACCCACATGAGCTTGAGGAACGATTTATGCTTGCGCCGAGGCAATTGATTAGTGCCAAAAATTCGTTTTCGCTCAGCAAAAGGACCTTGGCTTTCGACTTTGCCTTTTCGCTTCGTGCGTCCGGCGGTAGGGGATGGAAGAGGGGCGATAGGCTGAAGCACAGGAGGGCGACCTGCGCGAGAAGCGGCAACGGCCTCTTCGAAGGTGACTGCATCTTCGAGATGAGTTTCGTCGGCACTCAGTCCTGCGTCAAGATCGGAGCGAAGACCGGCTGCAAGACCAGAAAGGCCACCGAAAGCATCGAGAGCCGTAAGGCTGCGAAACGTGAGGAGCGTGTGCAGCTGCGACGGCGAGAAGGCGAATTTGTTAAGCGGCGGCGGTGAATCGTCGCGCAAGTCGGCTGTCAACGGCCGAGCGTTGTGCGACGGGAGAAGTTGTCCATGGCCGTGGCGCAAGTCTGCCGGAGCCAACGCTGAATCCATGAAGAAAGGCCGGGTTGCCGATGCGCAATCGGGTTTCGGAGGCGAAGTGGCGCTCCAGGCTCTGAAGCCGCGTCTATTGCTCGCCTTGGGTCGAGGCTGGAGACGGCGACGAGCGCAGTTCAGACGACTTGGAAAACGCGCAAGAGTGATGTCGGCGAAGAAAGGAGTAATGGACTGGCAGCGCCGGCCATTCTCAGGTAGCTGCGGTGAGCCTAAGCCGGTAACGTGGGTGCGTATTCGTAGGATGTTACTAGATGTCTGGAAGCATGGTGTTGGCCGTGGACTCGAACAGTGTCGTATTGCATGCGACTGTAAAGCTCGCGCACGGCAGCAGCCGGGAGTGGGAATCGGACAGCGATGAAAATGCGGAGTGGTCCAGTCGCAGCCACCGGACCGCAACTGCAGCTCAGAAGCAGCGTCATGTCCGGGGAGGTGAGAGCAGGTCGTCTTTGGTCTGTCTGGCCGTTGGTCCACGGTTGTGACTCAACGTCTACGAGGTGGGAGGCAGTCAGCAGCCCCATTGCGCCGACGGTCTTGGCGACATCAAGTAACTGTACAGTATGGATCAGTACATTTATGGATGTCCAGATGCCTTGGCAGAGGACCAGGGTCGGCGGCGGAGGGGTGTGTGGACGATCGATACCTGTGCTGTACGTACTGTACTGTACTTTACTGATGCGCGCCATGGAGTATTGTGTGCGTAGAGGCTGCAGGCTGCGCAGTCGGCGATGCCGGTTCGGTACACTAGAGTCTAGAGCCTCCTCTCGTCTTGCCATCAACTGCTTCAGCTTCACACCTTTTGCGATACCTAGAGTCGTCATGCTGCCATGTTGCCCAAGCCCGTGGCGAAAGAGGTGACTTTGGTGTTTTGGGCGCCAAGACGGCCAGGTGCAGAACGGTGTTGAGGCTAGGAGTCTACCGCAGCCTTGAGAGTCCCAGTGGAGGTAGCCAAGGGTTCGAGGCCATGATCCATGTTCGTCCCGATAGCCATATGCTCGCAATTCGTTGGACCGGAGCGCGGTGGATGTGGACCGGGCAAAGGATCTGCATCGGCGCGGGGCAAGGGTCCGGAGACAAAGAATTCAGAATGTGCACTGGCAGAGGGGGACGTCGATGTACGGGTACGTACCGTGTTGTCCACTGTCAGTTGCTGTGCCGCAGTCTGCAAGTCCCGCGATACTTTAGGTATCTCTTTCGCTGGTAGCCAGAATAGGTAGGTACCGAGCCAACATTAAGCTTGCAGCGCCGATGAAAAAGTCAATTGCTGCAAGAAGAAACGGCTGATGGCGGAGCGAGGGAAACACGAGAAACAATGCGCGTGCTTGCTTAGTCTCAGTCATGGACTTTGTTCGATGTTCAAAGAGCGTACAGTGTATTTCAGCCGTCCCTCAGATACCTATACAGTACGCACCGCGGTATCTCGCCCATATTCTCCTGCCGCATGTACGGCACGATACTGTACTGTCCCGTGTACCAGACGTGGCACAGTACGAAGTACGTGCAGTAGACAATGCCGGCACCTGACGCCTTGCATCAAGTTACCAGCCCATCGGGGATGAAGTTTCCTTTTCTTCTTCGCTTGTTTCTTTTTCCAGCGATATGCTCCGGCAAACAAACTCGCATGTCCATCGCGTCCGTCTATTATTATCCTCACACCATGGCGCATCTGTCTATTAGTGGGATGCCTCGATCCAGACAGGCCATCATGACTACCCTAGAGCCCCCTTTTCCGAGCCGTGTCGAGTCTGTGACACTTGACGACGTTCGCACACGCAATTGCCATGAGGCACGGCAAGGTATGATGCGTGTGTTCAACCTTGTCATGCTGCCGAAGAATAATGGATTGTGCTAACCTGGCCAGAGGTTAGGCCTAAGTCGTGTTGTCCTGGCGCGTTAGTCCGGCACGCCAGATAGAGGACATCATCTGCCGGATGAATATTGCATGATCGTTATGAACGGCCAATCCTCGAACTATCAGATGTAACTGAGTATTCTACGCGACTGCTTCGATACTAAATAATTTACACCGAGCACATCGAGCCACGAGCAACCGCGGGACCCGACTAATTTCACGGGATTCAGCAGCACCCCCCCCCCTCCCCCATGAATCTCATAGCAAACACAAGAATTCCGTCTTGCGACGTCTCGGTGGAAAACACGGTACAGTGTCTCCCATGCCGAGTCCTTGATCCGTCATGACCAACCAGGCACCATCCCCGCGGCGGACAAGAAAGTGTTTCGCGAAGCGTTTTCCCGAATTGGTGCAAAGGATCTCCTCCTCGACCCTGACATGAGAGCCCTCCCGTCTGGCAAGTTGGCACGGGCCATGGTACCCGTCATCGAGGCTCTTCAGCGCATGGCTTATAGACGAGCTGGTCTCGGCAAGGTCCATGCGGAAGCGACTGCCACGCCATGTGCCACGGGCAATTCTGAACCCCAGTCCACGTTCCCGGAACGTCATCTCGTTGGTCTTGACACTGGAACCCCCCCCTCTTCTCAGGGGACCATGCCCTGCCGAGACCTTCCAGCATACTCAGGGACCGGCACTCTGGCTGACTTCAATCTCGTTGGGCCACATACTCGGCTTCGACATTGCCTCCCCATCGCCCGATCCGTACTGATTCAGGTCGGTATAATTCTCAGATCGGGTTGATCCCTGTAGCCTCGTCCAAAATAGACGAATGCTCGCCAGTTAAGCGTGACATGGTGCCCCGATTGCCTATTCATCGACTCCACAACATGTGTAGGAGCCATGAGCAGTATAAATGCGACGAAAAGCTCAATGGACTCGTTATGCCTCGCAGTATGTTGAATGCTCACGAGCATGGAACTTCAAGAGTGAAAATTTAACATCACGCTGTCAGTCTTACGGGATCAATCGCTTGCGTCCTTGTGATGAGTTGCTCCCGACTCAATTTGCACAGAGGCTAGGTCCCTCGCGCCGAAGATAGTGAACAATGCTTCACACAACGTTCCCTTGGAAGACATAGATACTCACATAGGTCATCAATGACCAACGCAAGGATGGGCATTCGGGGGCGATCAGTCCTTTTCTTCCTTCAACTTCAGCTACTTCTCGCTATGATTGCAAAGGGACAATGTGACGGCGGTATGCTGTCGCCACGGGTCATGATCATCTCCATGGCAAGTCTCTTCCCACCTCTCGAAGGTCTCTGGCCCCCTCGGACACAGCGCTGGGCATCTACATCAGCCGAGCCTTGTATTCATTGACAACCTCTTCTTTCGGACGGTGCTCTTTCCCTCGTTAAGTATGCTAATTCTCGCCCGACGCGCAGTGGACTCCAGAAGCAATGATATGGCACACTCGCTTTCACGAATCCGGGTTGGGCAATCTCTCCGCCCTTGCCATGACGAGTCCTGGCCTATCTATGCTGTTCCCTCATGTATACTGTACAGACAACGGTCACGTTTGCCAGGTCATCCTAGGCGAAGGGGAGATCAACGCCGCCTCGACTATGATGGCGTTGGTGCTCTCGCGAAAGCTCAGTCTCTCCAAAACGTACTTCCTCATCGCCGGTATCGCCGGTGTCAATCCGCGTTATGCCACCCTCGGCAGCGTCGCCTTGTCCAGGTTCGCCGTCCAGGTCGCCTTGCAACTGGAGATTGACCCCCGTTCCTTGCCGGCCAACTGGACGACCGGCTATATCCCGTACGGTCGCGACTATCCTTTTGAATATCCCACAATCACGTACGGGACCGAGGTGTTTGAAGTCAACGAGCGCCTTCGCGAGGCCGCCATTTCACTAGCCTCGCGGGCAACGTTGGCTGACGATAAGGTGTCTCGCCACTATCGAGCAAGGTACGCGGCCGCGGAACGAGATTCGTA
This sequence comes from Hirsutella thompsonii MTCC6686, assembly GCA_000472125.2. Taxonomy (NCBI): domain Eukaryota; kingdom Fungi; phylum Ascomycota; class Sordariomycetes; order Hypocreales; family Ophiocordycipitaceae; genus Hirsutella; species Hirsutella thompsonii. The sequence goes on from APKU01000191.1 coordinate 44,586, forward strand.
CGACATGGCTACCCGTCCGCCGAGCATCGTCAAGTGCGACTGCACCACGAGCGACGTCTACTTCTCTGGCACGCTACTCGCTCAAGCCTTTGAGAACACGACCGAAGTGTGGACGAATGGTACGGGCGTCTACTGTATGACTGCTCAGGAGGACAACGCCACGCTCGAGGTCCTCGTGAGGGCTGCCGTCGAGGGTATCGTGGATTTTGCGAGAGTCATCATCATGAGAGCAGGTACGAGACACTCGATGGTTCACTGAAACGTGTTGGTGAAAAGCCCGAAGATCACCTTGGCTCACGGACTCGCGAGCAGGCTCTGACTTCGATCGTCCACCACCCGGCGTCTCTGACTGGGAGCACCTCACAAATATTGATCAGAACGGGTTCCACATCGCCATCGAGAATATATACAACGCCGGGATCGAAATCGTCAAGGGGATCCTGACGGACTGGGAAAAGGTCTACCGTCAGGGTCTCCGGCCTGATAACTACATCGGGGACATATTCGGTAGCCTTGGTGGTCATCCCGACTTTGGACGTGGGAGCATTACTGACGGCAAACCCATATCGACGGTTAAGTTCAAAACCAACTTGATCAAGAGGCGTTCAGGACGGCGCCGCTGACCCAGCCTAATCATATCTCGCAGCTCTCCAATGAGATTACAGGGCGGGATAAGACTCCCCTGAACGACTCGGAAAGACGAAGAAACCATTGCACCCGACGGGGCGCATCCAGCAAGAAGCAATGATTCGCTGAGTTGCCTCGGTCGTGGCGAAAGGGGAAATAGAGGCAGATCCGTACAACGAACGGGTTTACTAGTTTTTCTCGATTCACGACTGCTTCAGGCGGAGGTTCTCTTTGTGTAGGGGTCTTAATTTGGTGCGAAGCATATATCCTCCTTTCCCTAATGACAGCGTCGAGCCATGGTCGACTTCGACTACTTCGCCCTGGGGGCATCAAGACATACCATAATAGTCATGTGAAGCAGCGCTTTCCTATTGATACATCATCATTATTCATTACATTCTAATGCTCAAGTCTTACCTAAGGGCCCAAGAATATCTCCTATCTTGCCAGTGCATGTTCATCTCGTCAGAGAGGCCCTTACGGCCGCGACTATGCATGAAAGTTACTCTTTGAAGATTTTGGGGACGGTCGCGCATGGCCCCGTTTCTCACGAGCGACGCGCCCGATGCAGGGCTGTCTACCAGTCAATCCATTCGCCTTTCGACACAGTCACACATAGCTTGTTCCACCTGTGCGCCAGCCAGAGAATGGCGACATGCGCGACCAGCAGGATGAAGCTTGCCCCAAGGCCTGTCGAAGTCGCCTGTCGATCCATGGCAGACGCACTCTCGCTGTCACTTCGTAATCCGAAGCCAAAGCCATTGCCCGCCCCGGGCAATCCCAGGTCAAAGGCTGCCATGATCACTAATGGGACACTCACTTCGAGGCTGGTCACGACAGGCCAGCATGGGCGTGCCAGAGTAACGAGCTTGATCAGGAAGAGTGCTAGCCGAACAGTGAAGAGGAACAGATCCCATCTCTGACGCACGGCAGTGGAGGCTCGATGCAAGGCCATGTCAACCTGATATCGTACTTCCCCGCTCCTCGTACGAGGAGGTGCCATAAGAAGAGGCGGTGAGAATGCAGCGTGCGGGCTTCTCGTCGGATCACCATCATCGTCACGTACCCTGTCGAAATGACCATCGTCGTTTCCAAGCTGAGAGAGAGTCTGGCCACGGCGCTGGGAGATGCCACCCGTAGAAAGAGGTGGAGGGGCGCCATCGGCTTCGTCAGGGGCCAGCCCACTGCGCTCTACAGGCCGTGACCAGGGGCCGGAATCTTCATGAGTGGTCACGCGGCTTCGAGCTCTGTCCTTCATCGATTCTGCGATCCTTGTCAAAGCTTGCAAATTTTGGCTGCCAGGTAAACCTTTCTTACCAGGAATGGGAGTGCCTGGAGCTGCCGGGGAGTCCAGGTTCTGCACTCGGCTGCTACGTGAATTTGATGCTGTTAATGGGCCCCTTTCGATCCTCGTAATATCGTCGAAGCTTGTCTCGCTCCTCATGGCAATCAACACTTCGTTCGCACTTGGGCGTTCAGCCGGGTCCAGAGATAGCAGCTTCTTCAATAGCATGTATAGCCGGTTGGGAAGATCTGGTCTCTCCCGTCGCTCGTCCTGGAATCCTTTCCAGTCGGTAATCTCGGCACGCAGCTGTTCAATATCCTCAAGTTCCTCTTGTATCGCATTTGCACCCTGATATGGAAGCCTCCCAAAGCACATGAAGTACAAGATCATGCCCAAGGAGAACATGTCAGATTTGGTAGTAAAGTTTCCATATCGACCAAAGACGTCCATTTTCAGAACTTCCGGAGCGCAGTAGGAAATGGTGCCTGTAGAGCCTGTCGACTTGCGTGCCATGTTCTCAGACTGTACCTCTCCGAAGTCGCTGATTAGGCACAGCGTCTTGCCACCTTCACGATGCAGAAGGCAATTGCTGGGTTTCAGATCCCTGTGAATGTAGTTTGCGGTGTGCAGATATGCAACACCAGATGTAATGTCTCTGAAGAACGAATAGATGTCCTCAAAGGATAACCGTGGCCTGCCTTGAGAAAGATCATGCGGCTGCTCAGCTTGACCTTTGGAACGACGACGCATTTGAGCCTTTAGCTCTTCTTTTGTGGCTTCCCGGGGCGCGCTACCGACGACATATTGGTGGAGATCGCCGCCGTTGCAGTACTGTTGTAGGATGAACGCGCATGCGACGCTAGGGCCGAATCGTGTGAGCTGAATGTCTTCCAGCCAGACGTGACGGTACGAGACAAGGTTGGGGTGCGTCAGTTTTGCGAGGAGCTCGACTTCAATGAGGACCTTCTCCAGCCAAGCATGATCGTCCCCAACAGGAACCCGTTTGCAAGCAAAGTGTCCCAGCTGGCATCCATCTATTTCGTGGCGGACCAGTAGCACAACACCCTTGCCACCTCGTCCTAGCACAGTCTCTTCCACGAAAAAGGACTTGAAATAGTTGGGGCTGAACGCCTCTCTCCGAATCCTGCTTCCTTCAGCTTGGCCAATGCCCGGAGAGCTCGACACAAACTCTGCTTCATCCCGAGGAAGCTCGGCTGTCGAGTCTGTCGTATCCGAGGAGCCGCTCGCAAGCGCGGGATGGAAAAGCCTCTTGATAGGACTAGGAGGGCCATTGGCCGCGACGGCGACTTGATTGCCTGCGCGAAGCATACGGAAATAATTCGGATCCACGTACTCGTGGTCCATGTCGTAGTTTCTCTCAAGTGGTCCATCGGGAGAAGAGGCGCGCCCCAGAGGTTGGTGGCATGTTGGGCATTCGGTGCGTCGAATTTCGAGGCGCTGAGAGTCCGGATCGCGAACGACGACGGAAGTGTGGTGACGCCTGCAGAAGTTGGTCAGCATATCGCCGCTCTGCGCATGGCGGAAGGAGGTCTGGAGACGAACAGCACAATATCGCGACCCTCACGAGGGTGATAAGGAATCAAGGACATGTCGGAAGCTGCTACTCGACGAGCATGGTGAGCGATTCGAGAGGAGGTGAAAGGATTGTCATTTCCCCGTCTTGGGGGGTATTATGTGAGGATCTGTCCGTCTCGAGGCAGAGAGCAAGGCACTCTTTTCTTGGGTGAGACGGGCTGAGCCTCCCGGTTTGGAGTTGGGTCGGAGTGTTGTATGAATCGACGACAGCTCGCCCCCGACAGATCGGTCACGAGGTGCGCAGGAACGCACAGATCAATTGATCCATGTTTCCTGCTGCGGGCATGCCTGCCGTCTGCTGCAGAACAACAAAACGCATGTTGGTGGATTCCATTTTCCGGGTACCGATACAGCTGAGACAGGAAAGCAGGTACTCGTCAGTCCTTGCATTTTGCCCATGACGTAAGGTACTCGGGAGCTTGCTCGAGCATCAAGGATACTTCTCTTTCACGCAAACTTACAACTCGTACGCCGTTTCTCTGTGCAGCTTCTCAGCACCGCCTGCACGCTCGTTGACTCGAATGAGCCGATGAGATACTGCACGGGTCGAGAAGCTCCAGAACATGGGTTCGTACATACTGTACATGTAGCTACAGCGAATCATCTACGTGCACCAGTCGGATTCATCCCCACGTGTACGCACCTGACGCTCGGATTACAGACATATGCCTTGCCAGCTTCACCACCTTAAGGTGCTGTACCAGTCGCATTGAAGAAGGTTAACAGCCAATAGTCAAAGTCATTGCGAATTTCCTAAGACCAGGTTGTCTGGTGTAGCTACCTACTAAGTAAGCTACGGCCGCAAGCATGCTTCTTATCGACTCTCAAAAAGGGTGCATTTTTCCTGTGCAGTACTCCGACATATTTTCCTTGGGTCCATCAAACTTTTTATGCGCCGCCCTCCAGCTGACCGATGCCCAGATGCTCGGGATCGGCCCTCACGATCCGGAGGGTGTTGGTGTTACCCATGCCGCCCTTCCAGCCTTGTACGACGACGACCGTATCCCCAACAGTAAGAGTCTTGAGTTTCAAGGCGTGGTTGACGGCCCACTTGATCCGCCTGTCGACATCCTCCTGCCAGTTCACCTTTTCGAAATCGGGCTTCTCCTCAGGAAACAGGAAAGGGTACACGCCGCGATACAGGTGACCGAAGCGTGACGTCGTGGCATTGCGTGTAACCATGAAGATGGGGCATACGGGGCGGTACTTGGACAGCAATCTAGCTGACTCGCCCGAGGTCGATAGAACGATGATGCCGCCGGCGCCAAGGTCGAGCGATGCGCGAACAGCCGCCATAGCGCAAGATTCGACAACGCGCACAGGGCGCTGGACCAGGGTGCACATCTCCTCAAAGTGGGAGACGTACGGGATTGAGTTCTCGGCCTTAAGGCAGGCCTCGTGCATCTCCCGAACGGCCTCGACAGGGTAGCTACCCTTGGCCGTCTCGCCGGAAAGCATGACGCAGTCGGCACCGTCGGTGATGGCGTTTCCGACGTCACTGATCTCAGCACGCGTAGGACGAGGGTTCTTGATCATGGACTCGAGCATTTGAGTGGCGCAGATGACGGGCTTGCCGGCCATATTGCACATGGCAATGAGCTTCTTTTGAGCAGCGAACACTTCGGCGGCCGGAATCTCAATGCCAAGATCTCCACGAGCGACCATGACACCGTCCGTCTCCTGGAGAATCTCGGGGAAGTTATTGAGACCCTGGCGGTTCTCAATCTTGGCGATGATCTGAATGTCCTTACCCTCGGGACCCAGAACCTGACGAATGTCTTTGATGTCCTGGGCACGGCGAATGAAGGACGCAAAGATCATGTCGACCTTGTTCTTGACGCCAAACTTGAGATCGGCCTTGTCCTTCTCCGAGAGCGCAGGCAGGTCAACGTCAGTGTTGGGCAGGTTGACACCCTTGCGGGAGGAAATGAAACCGTTGTTTCGAGCTTGGACTTGAATGGTCTGTTCGTCGACAATCTTGAGCACGTCGAAGGCGAGGACGCCATCGTCGACATAGATAATTCGGCCTGGCTGGATGACCTTGGTAATGTTCTTGTAGTCGACGTACCTGACAGTTGCGTGTAATTAGCGGTGCCGACCTCGAGACAGGAGCCCAGGAGGTGCAACTTACATGTTGTCAGTGTCGCACGCAGTGGCGTACTTGTCGTCGGTGGTAATGTTCAATATCTTTCCAGCGGAAATGGGAAGATCTTCATCGTTCTTGGTGTTGCCGGTACGGATCTCGGGGCCCTTGGTGTCGAGGGCAATGGCAACAGGACGGCCCTCATGGCAGTCGACGGCTGCACGAGCATTGTCGATGACAGATTGGTGGTATTCGTATGAACCGTGAGAGAAGTTCATGCGGACGACGTTGAGACCGGCATCTCGGAGGTTGTTGATGGCCTCGACCGAGTTGGTCTTTGGGCCAATGGTGCAGATGATGGAAGAACGACGGTAGTTGCGCTCAGGGCTGTAAGCCGTGTTGAGCGAGGCCAGCCAGTTGATACGACCACCACCATTGAGGTGGTCTTGCTGGGTAGCAGCCATGATGCTAAATGATCGGGAGCGGTTGGGTTGGGCCATGACGACGGATGCGTGGTGGTTAAAACGAAGCAAAATTTACCCTTACTTCGAAGACCAAGGCGCCGTCCGGCTGGCGACGGGACCGGTCGAGTTGGGGTGGTAGGGGGAGCGAGAAGCTTCGCAAGGATTCGAGACGCGGTGATATGCCTGTAAACACATTAGCCAAGGTCATTGCGATACTCGATGGCATCACAGAATTTACGCCATGATGACAGTGGACGACCTGGGAAGATGTCTCTGAACTTACCTCGAAGCTGCTAGGAGCTCTAGCTTGGAGACTCCGGAGGTAGGGGACTCGAGGTTGGCTCAGGCGGGATAAGATTTATGAACGACGAAGACTGGTCGATGAGGAGGAGTAGGTATTTGGACTAAATGTTGAGGGAGAGAGGTTTGGGGGAGAAAAAAAGTCTGAAGGGCAAACAACAGAGACAAAATTGAAAGCGGGCAGAGAGAAGGTCGAGTACATATGCCAAACGAGGTGCTATTGCAGTGGTTTTTTGGTGGGGTTGGGCTTGGACAAGCTTGGCCACCAAGGCCAAGCAGAAGCGGTGCCCCGCCTTTGCCCAGCTGTCTGTGTGCTGTGCTTCTGTGGTCCGGCTGCAACCCCTCGCCCCTCTTTTTCGCGCGCGCCACCTTATCTCCCAGCAGCTGCCCCTCCATCCTTGACTTCAGGTTTCAACTTGACTTGAGAAGAATATGAGGAATCGAATTGGAAACGCTGACTGTGATTGGATATTGACTGGAGAAGCTTGAGAAATGACCTCAATTGATGTCATGAGCCATTCTTTTTTGCATGTCTCCCCTCTCGAACCAGAGAGCAGCTCTTAATGCATTACATGTAACTTATGGGCCAATGTAGCGATGAGAATTCTCACGAACCGTTGATACTCGATCCTTAGCCTCAACATACTCTAACAACTTAGCTACTGTGCAGTGCCGACCGTGCTGGGAAGGCTGGGTGGAGAAGAGCCGCGTGGAGACGGAGTGCCCTGCATGAGCTGGTCTCCTCCTGAGGGGTCCATTCGCGAGAGGCGTTGCCGCACTACGGTGCTTATGATACATGCCGATGGGCACTTTACTGTATGGTGAACGTGGAAACGAACTCGGACTTGAAACTCGCGGGAAACACAACCGTAAGGGTGACGAACCACGAGCAGCATACTTCGCCGACCTCATCCTCAAGCTAAATGCGAACGCTGAGGTGCTGGCCGTACCGAATTAGGGATCCTGCGAGCTCCACTGCGGCATATGGCGGGTGAGGTATCTTGCAAACAGCCGCCTCACTCGAAAGCTCCAAGCGTGGCTGGAGCTGAACCTGGACAAGGGGCGTTACTGAACCAAAATTGGATTCCCGGTCTCTTGGCAGTTGCCCGACGGTCTGTTTCCAATTCTAACTTACTGTACCTTCCTGTCGTCCCCTTGCAGCAGCAATCTGGCGGTCGACCGCTCCTTGTCCTTGAAAACTTCCCCCTCGACCGAGTTCTCGTCGTCTCCTCAGTAATTGCAATAGTCGATCATTCACTCGTTGGCTTATAGTTGATATGCAGGGTAACCCTACTGCCTACGGCTATGCCATCAAGACCGTCTCTGCACGTTTGCGTCGACCCGACCCGAGCTGCGCCTAGCGAGAAAGCCTCAACCTAAAAACCAAACTTTACCTATTGTAGCAAAGAACGCAGATTGCTGGCCCGATCTTTTTCCTCTAAAGACATTATGAAGTACGAACACTGGACGTTAGATTTCATGGACCCAACCTGCGAGGTTCAGGTCGGCTCTGTTGCCAAGTCGAACGCGGTTTAATACTAGCACGACTCGGTCTACCTGTGTCCCTCGTGTACATCATACCTACCGACGTTCTTTGTCACCCTCATGACGCGAGGGCCTTCTAATCCCCCGGTTCCAGTGCGGGATCCATCTGCATTGCGCTTCGTATCCGATGCGGATAACGCTGTCCAGGTACTCAGAACCTTATCTATGCACCTACAGCCGTCAATATTTCACGTAAAAACTACTTCATACGTCACTTTTAAATGACAGAGCCATTTTAGCGGAAGCAGCATCCCAAACTTCCATGTCGCCTTTGTGCGTGTAGAGAGCATCGATCTTAGCTGCGATCATGACTTAACGGCGAAAAAGGGCAACACGCATTTTGTAGAATACTATGAAGTACGAATACTAATGCGAAAACAAAGCCAATCAGGTGGGTATCCACTCTCACGGCGGGCATTTGCAGCGCTTCTCTGGTGCTCGGTCAGGTGCACGTCGAGTAACGGGTACATCAAGCCGACCTGTGGCTGGGCGTGGCGCAAGTCATCGATCGGCCCACGTGGGAACGTCTTCCCCGACCATGTCCCTCTCGCCCAAACTCCACAACACGCCCATCGCGAGTCGCACATTGGATTCAATCTCCCAAGTATCATCGTCCAACAACAACAAACCCTCCTGTCCACCCTCTAGAGCCAGATCGATTTACTTGCTCTCGCAAACTTCCTTTCGATATCCTACAAACCTTTGAACCTCGTTCCGCCACGACCGTCTCGTATACTTCATCATGGTGGTATGTCACCCCCGTTCTTTCGCCAATCTGCGTCTCCAATCGTTGGCGTTGCAGCGCAGACCGCGCTGCGACCGCGCAACCTGATTAGAGCACTCGTCTCTTATCTGTGAAGCGGACTCTCTAAGACCTCTCGCAGTTACTCAACCTGCTGACGTTTGGACTCTGGGGAAAGGTTGGACGCTTAACGCACTACGCTTTTGATGCCGTTCTCAGTTCGTTCTCCCCTCGCCGTGCTTCTTGATTCTTTGCTGTACGGCCGCTTACCGCTCCGGACTTAGTCTCCGCTTTCCTCGCGGGCGTGAAGCGATCGACCGGATTGACGTGAGTCTCGAACGCCGACCCAATCCCGTGCGGTGGTGGACTACCGACGCTGCCAAGAAGTCTCGTCTAACTTGTGCCTTCACACTGGCATCCCTAGACCCAGTTTCAAGACGGACAAAGTCGCCGGCGAGAACAAGGAGATGTCGAAATGGATCGACAAGTACCTCGGCGTCGGAGAATGGGTCATGGATCAGTCGGTGGCCATTGCGGGTTCCAGCGGCTTCTTTGAGCGCAGGCGGTAAACCAGAGACGACATGATTCCACCGACAGACGCGATTGTCCGAAATTCTCCCCCTTCACTCCGCATTTTCACCAGACGGCCGGGCAAGACAGCTCACGAGTGGTGTATCCCGTCACCGCTGATTGCATAACTTGCCTGGAGGTGTACTCAACTATCCGTTCTTGTCTCGGTATACAGCACAGTCTGTCTCACTCATCTTGACTTCTCGTGCTTGGCATTCTACTCCTCGGGCTTCACGAGGATGGCGTTTTGGCTGGTATATGCCTTTTCATGATCAAAGAATGAGAAGCATGACGTTCAACTTATGGTCACGGCGTCTTCACGCTGCATACGATGGATTTCGATATTTACAAAGATGTTTAAACAGAACTAGGATCAAGTGTCCCTTGGACAACTTTGTGTTGGAGTATTGAGCATGTTCAATTCGATCAATGTGTGGAGTCGAGTCCACTTCCTTTACGCCAGTGATCCGGGATGGCAAGCTTGGTGAGATATTGGCTCTTGTTCCTTTCCCACTCTCAATGCCAGAGTAGAAAATGCGATGTAGACCGTCATTCCCCCATTTCATTGCGATTTGATCGAGACTGACTTGGTAGCTATGGATCACCGTGGACTTCGAGACGCTTGTTTAACCGCAGGCTTTTACTACAACACTATCCGCTAATGTGTAACCACTTAAGCTCTATTCTGGTGGAGGACAGTCATGTCGCTCCAACTTGAAAACCCGCGGCGTCGTCGTGCTCGGCAAGAAACTCTGGAGGTACATCATTGCCACTATCTCTTCTCTTTACGCCCGGGATCTTGGGCGAACGACTGTCAGGCAATTCAGCTTCTGCTACATCTAGCCGAGAGACGAGAAGGTCCATCGGAACTTCGTTATCACTCTCATCGTGGCCATCGTGAGTCGTGTCTCCGCTCGCGATTTCGTCGGCGGCGGGCGTTTTATCCGCAAGAACGTCTCGAGCTACCCCTTCAGGGTCCTCAGCGACTCCATTGAATAGGGTGCGGGCCTCTATAAACGCCTCGAGTTCTGCCCCAATTGCACAGATGAGGAGGTTCCATCGCTTCTTTTCGACGGCTTGCATGCGTTGTGATAACTTTTCCATTACCTCGTCCATTCTGGCAAGATGGCTCTGAATAGAGTCGACTCCCTGTGGTGTCTCTGTCTCACCTGATTGCATAGACAGAGCCGATGATTCGGGTCTGGCCTCGAGCATTCCGCGCAGCTTAGCTTCAAAATCAGTCACAAGTAATACAACCTCTTGCCAGACGAGGCCGCCTTCTTCCAGAGCCCGCTGCTCCTCGCTTATGCGAGCCTGCTGTTGTTCGAGTATGCTGACTTCTGCTTCCCACCATGCCTTTGCCATCTCCACTGTTCTCCTCTGCGGAATCAGTCGCATGAACTCTGAACCGCCTACCGATTCTACTGCACATGCCGTATCCTTGTGATCGCTACCGAGCACCTCCTGATCAAGAGGCTGCACGGGAGGACGTAGCATCAGAGAATCAACCTCGGCGTTTATATCTTTGAGGGCGCCGCGGTACCCGCTAAGGCCGGCCTCGCGCTTGCTCGTCACGTCGTTGATACGTCCTTTGAGCCAACGTCGACGATTGCGCATCTCTACAAGCTTTGTTTCCAATTGCCGGATCTCCTGATCGAGACAATTGTTCTCAGCTTCAAGGCTTCGCAATTCCAAGCCCAAGGGCTCCTCGTCGTCCTGCTCCAATGCTTTCAGCTCATTGCGGATCGAATTTCGTCTTGTACTCAATCCATGCAGTCGCTGAAGTGCTGCCTTGCGCTCCGATAAGGCTATGTCAACGTGAGCATATTCTTCTTTCTTGAGATCTACCAGGTCGGCCAAGGACTCTTGAAGACTCTGGCGCGCCGCGTGCAGCCCCATCATGCGCGACCTGGATGGCTGGCGAACGGGAATCACATTCCCATCTGGAGTGGATCGAGGCGGTATATATAGACTTTTTGGCATTCGAGATCCAGAGCTGTGCGTGGAAAGTAAGATATCTGTAGGCGTAGAGCCGCCGTCGTCGCTCTGCGCGTCGGCACTGTTGCGGAGGGATCCATCCAGCGGACCGGTACTGCCCCTCAGCAAGGCAGCTGCCTGGAAATCCAGCAGCTCTTGGATGTGCTTCTCTAGGGCGGCTTGTTTCCTTCGAAGACCACGCCATGCGGAGTTTGAGATACCTCGCAGCGAGACGTCCGGCCTCTGGTCGACGAGGCTGCTGAAAGCCCTGGAGCGGTCTCCCTCCCCGGCCGTGCGCCGCGCCGGTCGTGTCGTCTTGCTGACAAGTGTGGATGCTGATATTGGAGGCGGGGGACCACGAAACATGGGCGAGTGCCTCAGCCTCGAGCTTGAGCTCGCAGAAATCGATCGATCATGCCAACTTTCCCAGGGCTCGTCGAGGGTGGCAAGCGGAGCAGGGCGCCTGAGACGAGGTAGGTGCGGATTTGCGCCAAAAGGCGACGCAACTTCTTCAGGCCGAGGCTCGAGTTCATCTAGCTGGTATTCAACGTCGGGACGATTACGCGATCGGCGCGAAGATGGGAAAGGAGCTGTCTGCGTCGGGCGGGTGCCCGTGGGTGGTGATGTCGGTCCCATAGCGAAAGCAGGACAGCGGCAAAGCGCCGAGAGCTTGTAAGTTAAAGACAATCAGAATTCGAGGAGATCGCAAAATTGGCGTCAAAGTTGATGCAGCTTTAAGGCTCGAAGGTAGAAGGAGGCGGATATCCTGAATATCGGTGTCACGGTGATGAATAATAATGATAGGGCCATGTAAGGCTGACGGCGAGAGGAATAAGCGCGGGATGTTACGGAGTAGTCAGTCTAGTTTTTAATGCGTAAAGTCGTACTCCGAATCAGACAGACAACGAACGATAAGTTACGATGACCCTGATTCTGCTCACGAGGACAGCACGTGGTAGAAGATGAGGCTCCCTCCCAAGTGAAGGTTGGCGGCAGCTGATAGGGATGGCACGTTTAGCTGCAGATGAGACATGGATGGTCTAATCTGCTACTGTAAGTAGGTAGCCTGCGCCCAACGTGATGGAGTCATGTTGTGCGAACGAGTCGGTTTTGATGTAATGCGAGCCTGGATGAATGCAGCTTGATTTGAATAACCAACAAATTATGGGAGCTGGCCCTGCAAGTGCAGAGTGATGCGGTGAGTGCAGCTGGCCGGAGAGGTAATGATTGTGAACCATGAAGCTGGCCGATTCGGAGTGACGCCCGTCGCAAAGTACTGGGAACCTATGGGTTCAGATGCTCCACGCAGATATCCCGCCCTGAAGAACCGCGAAAAGGGACTTTGTGGCATGCGCCTTGGACCTGCCTCGGTAGAGAATACTTAGCCCAAATCCCTGTGGTAAACCCACAGATCAGTCACCACTCACCACAGACCACTTGCATGACCAACCTCCTTCCAGCGGGGGAGCTCTCGATGGCTTCTTGTGCATGACTCCTCTCCCCAAAACTGCTTTCTTGGCTGCTCAGACATCCACTTCGATACGACATCTCTTGCGGGAATTGACAGGTCGCCATCACTTCGACAGCCTGCACAATCCCAAAATCAAACAGCGGCGACTGCCGCGCCGATGCGCGAGGCCCACCAGCAACCGTCGAGTCCCCGCGCTTTCTCCATTGCCATCGACGAGATTGGCCATCCTTTCGCCATTCCATTCCCTACCAACCATCAGTCTTCCTGTCTGGCCCCAGGGTGCCGTCGCTTGTAGACGAGAGCACGCAAAATCCCTGCCGCGTCCCCCCAACGGCTTGGGCCCGCGCACCAGTCCCGCCACGAAGTCGCAATCAACGCTTCCAACGACATCCTCGACTTCGGCGTTGTCCATGAGCCAATCACAGCAGCTCCCTCCGCCCCGGCGACCTGTCGCATCGGGAGCGTACGGACAAGACGAGCTGCACATGTCTGGGGTGACCTCTAGTGCCCAAGGCCAGCACATGTCGTCCTCTTCCCGCGACTATGCTCACCAGATGAAGCTTGAGCAATCGTCTACTGGTCTCAGTGCCCATTCGCTTTCCCAGACTCCATCCCAGCATCAATCAGCGCCTGGCGCAGGCGCAGTACCCAACGTTCTGCATCCTGGCGGTGTCCTAGCGCGGCCTCCGTCCATGTCGTCGACACCGCAGCATCAGTCTTCACACGATTATCACACCCCTTCGAAGCCGTCTCTCGGCATGCCGCCTCACTCCCATTCCTACTCTCGGTCGAGCCCGACAGCTGGCTATGATGCTACGGCCTCCTCGTCATCTTACCACGCATATACGCCTACGACTCCTACCGGTTCCTCTTCGCAATTCATGTCGCCCGTAGACGCGTCGAAATATAATGCGCCTGGCTCTCAACGGAACTTCTCCAACACCCCGCTCGGCCTTGCTGATATTCGTCCACGCGCAGACTCGAGCATGTCGGACGGTGCTGCTGGTACTGCAGCCCACGATCTCGCCAATGCCCAACCCGGACCCAGCAATTACCTTGCCCCTTGGGCTGTCTATGCCTTTGACTGGTGTAAATGGCTCCCCCAGGGCAACGGTGCTGGGAAACTGGCAGTGGGTAGCTACTTGGAGGACGGACATAACTTTGTAAGGAAATCCACACTGCGTTTTCAAGCAAGGCCTTATGATCCCTTGCTGTTCTCCTCTCTAGCAATACAGCACTTATTCATGTCACTAACCTTTTCTAACTATATCAGATTCAAATACTGGATAGTCATCTTGTCCCGACCTCGCAAGACACGTACAGCGCGTCCACATCCAAATTTTGCCTCGAATTCACCAAGGTCGCCGAAGCCACTCATTCTTATCCGGTTACTAGGCTGTTGTGGGAGCCCCCGTCCTCGCAAAAACAGTCGACGGATCTCCTGGCGACGTCCGGTGACCATCTCCGATTGTGGTCGCTGCCGTCAGAGCCCTCGGCAAATCCCGGCAGCAGCATAACCCGGTCCGCTCGCGATACCCTCGTTAACAAGCTCACCCCATTGGCATTGCTGTCCAACTCCAAAACGCCTGATCATACCGCCCCCCTCACCTCGCTCGACTGGAACACAGTATCACCCAGCCTGATCATCACCTCAAGCATTGATACCACCTGCACGATATGGGACATTCCGTCCTTGACCGCAAAAACTCAGCTCATTGCTCATGACAAGGAGGTTTACGACGTAAGGTTTTGCGCGAATAGTGTCGACGTCTTTGTAAGCTGCGGGCAGGACGGCAGCGTCCGTATGTTCGATTTGCGCAGCTTGGAGCACTCAACAATCATTTATGAGCCGACAGGTAAAGAAGATAGAGGTGAGCGGATGCGGGCATCGCTTCTTGCGCGGGCATCGTGCTAATAGATGGGGTATCTAGTTGACAACAACGGCCGCACCAGTCCTACGGCCGCGCAGCAGGCTATGGCCAGTCCCCCGCCGTTACTACGCTTGGCCACTTCACCCCACGACACTCATCTTCTCGCTACATTTGCCCAAGATTCCAACGTGATTCGCATTCTAGACGTCAGACAACCTGGTCAGGCTCTGCTCGAGCTTCGTGGTCACGCTGGGCCGATTAATTGCCTCGAGTGGTCACCACTCCGGCGAGGTACCTTGGCATCCGGTGGCGATGATTGTCAAGTTCTCATTTGGGATCTATTGACGGCGAACACATCATTGGGAGGGCAGTCGCTGAATGGGACGGCACAGCAGGAGAACAACCGAGGTCCTGTTGCCTGCTGGGAGTGTGATTACGAAGTTGGTAACCTTGGTTGGGCACCGCACCTGCAAAATGCCGATGGTGGTGAGTGGCTCGGCGTCAGTGCCGGCCGAGGAATATGGGGGGCAAGGTTGATGTGAACGCCTCACGTTATGCGCCCTGGGTGATTTCCAGGAATGAGCGCGCCAGATGAATCAGTGGCGCCGGATTCTGCAAAGGAGCACCATGTGCCTTTGAAAGGTGATGGTCCAGTCTCTCACGGCCTTCGCGCATGACCCAGTTCGGATTTTGCAGCCGCTCTTTGCACCCAATGAGATCACCAACCAACGCGGATACTTGACTCGTGTCAAGCTCAAACAAAACGAACTCGGGAACTGCAAGAGTCTGTGTCGAATATAGCGGACAAAGCGATCATGCGCAAAAAAGCCGAGGAGAAGGATGAGATGTTCGAAGCCAGTACAGTCGAGGTATACTCAAAAAAGGGGGAATCACGTTGGGTGAATATTCTGCAGTATGGGTCTTCAGACTACGGCAAGAAAGCTTGCGGCCTTGTAAATGATACTCTTCCAGAGCCGAAGAGATTACTTAGATGAGAATATGAATAAGACGACATGGATCACATGGCAGCGAACTCGATGAGCACGCAATAACTTGACAGTTACATTTCGTAAGGTACAGATCGCTGGCCTTGAGAACTCAAGATCAGTGAAATGAGTGTCGGGATGCGTCGCAGCTTCTGCGTATGTCAATTGGCATCATGCGCAAGGGATCGATGAGCATGCAAGGGCGTTTGGTCAGTCGTTTTGCTGAGTTGAGGGATATGTTAACACAGCACGCTGCCACGCTCAGGCCGCTTGATGCTACCATCAGTCTCCAGATTGGCTTACGTAATAAGCATGTACTCCGTATCCAACGTACACCTCTTATGTGGGTTTATAGCCTTGCTGCGCAATTACCTAGCTCCGGCTCTCTCTTGTCTCGCAGCCAGCAGCCCGGTAGACTGACAAGGTCGCTTTCTACATTTCCTGGGATTGTACGTGCGGCTGCCTTTCTTTCACCTGCCTGCGTCAACCGCCACTCGACAAGGACTTTTCTTGATCTTCAATATTAGGCACACACGCCATCCACCCTTGGGTCTTTTTTTCCCTCCTGTTCCCGGCAATCGCGCTTGAACTGAAAATAAATACGCGGGACCAGATCAGCTCAACATGGCTCTCGATGATCCATCACGATTCGACGACTCGGAAGACGAGGAGGACTTCAACCCCGCTCCTGCCGACATTTCTGACGAGGAAGCTGGAGACGATGGCGAAGATCAGCCTGCACGGAAAGCAGGGCGATACAGCAGCCCTGGCGAAAGGGAAGACGCGGTAGAAGACAACGATCACACTACGCGAAAGTCTCGAGCCCCTGCCAGCGACGGTGAGGAGGAAACGACACGACGGGCAGCAGACGAGGAAGGTGATGAGCAAGGCGATGAAGACGAGGAGGACGAAGACGATGAAGAAGACGATGAGGATGAGGATGTGCAGCAGGTGAGCATTTGCACCTCACATTGATTCGGCCCTAGGATCCGGTCTAACATGACAACAGGGTCATCGCAGAAAACGGCGTCGCGACCGCCGCAATGCTTTCTTCGATATCGAAGCCGAAGTTGACGACGAGGATGAAGGTGAAGATGAAGAAAAGGATGGAGAGGAAATAGAGGACTTCATCGACAATGCCCACCCCGACGATGTTGCTGAAAGTGCTCGAATGGACGACGATCGCCGACATCGCGAGCTGGATCGCCGTCGAGAGATGGAAGCAAGCATGGACGCAGAGAAGCAAGCCGAAATCCTCCGTCAAAGATACGGTAATCGTCGGTCAGCCAAAGGCTTTGGCGACTCGGCCGTCGTTCCGAAACGTCTTCTCCTACCGAGCGTCGATGATCCAAGCATTTGGGCTGTAAGATGCAAAGAAGGCAAGGAGCGTGAGGTCGTTCTATCCATCACCAAAAGGATAGAGGAGCGACTCGGGACAAAGCAGGAGCTTGCCATCACAGCGGCCTTTGAGCGAGGTGGCCTTCAGTCGGTGATGAAAGGGTTCATCTATGTTGAGGCGCAGCGGCAGACGGACATTCTCGTTGCCCTCGATGGGATGCTCAACGTTTATCCTCGCTCCAAGATGACACTGGTAGATATCAAGGACATGCCGGAGCTTCTTCGCGTCACGAAAACCCCGACACTCGAGCCAGGCGCCTGGGTGCGGCTACGGAGGCCGATCAAGCACAGTGGAGACCTGGCGCAGGTTCTCGATGTCACTGAGAACGGGCTCGAAGCAAGAGTCCGATTTATCCCCAGACTTGACTATGGCATGCGCGACGATGCGTTGGCCGCTCTTACCACCGATGGAAAAAGGAAGCGACCAGGCGGCCTGGCTGGACCAAGGCCGCCGCAAAGACTCTTCAGCGAAATTGAGGCTCGCAAGCGTCATCCTCGTCACATTCAGGGTAACCCTACAACCAACACCTGGTCCTACATGGGAGATGAGTTCGAAAATGGTTTTCAAGTCAAGGACGTCAAGATCCAACAGCTCTCTGTAACTGATGTGAACCCCTCACTTGAGGAGGTGACTCGCTTTGCCTCTGGCGCCGAGGACGGCACAGAGAACCTCGATCTCAAGGCCTTGGCTGCCAGTCTCAAGGACAGCAACACGCTCGTCACTTACCTTCCCGGTGACATCATTGAGGTCTACTCCGGGGAGCAAAAAGGTGTCGTGGGCAAGGCAACCAATGTCCAGGGTGACATCGTGACCATGGCAGTCACTGAAGGCGATTTGGCTGGCCAGACCATCGAGGTGCCGATCAAGGGCCTACGGAAGAAGTTCAAGGTTGGAGATCACGTCAAGGTTATTGGAGGGAGCAAATTCCGCGACGAGGTTGGCACGGTCGTGAAAATCTCGGAAGACCGTGTTACTCTCTTGACGGATCAGACGAACACCGAAGTGACCGTCTTTAGTAAAGACTTGAGGGAGGCGAGTGACATTGGTGGGCAGGGATCTTTGGGTCAATTCTCCCTACACGATCTCGTCCAGCTCGATCCTACGACGGTTGGGTGTGTTGTCAAGGTTGACCGCGAATCTCTCATGGTCCTTGATCAATTTGGAGACACGCGACAGGTCATGCCGTCTCAAATATCCAACAAGCTGCCTCAAAGAAAACAAGCTGTTGCTGCTGACCGTGACGGCTCAGAGATTCGACTTGACGATAAAGTGAAGGAGTACACGGGGCAGCAGCGGCAGGGCAAGATCATTCATATCCATCGCTCCTACATCTTCTTACATACAAACGACACCACGGAGAACGCCGGAGTCTTTGTAACCAAGGCCAGCATGGTAAACACGATTGCGGCCAAGGGTGGTAGAGTCAATGCCGCCTCCTCAAGCCCGGATCTGACAAGCATGAATCCGGCTCTCAAGATACACAAGAACGGCACCGAGAATAAGGCCATGCAGCCCCCCGTAAAGCAATTCGGCCGAGATCGAGCCATAAACCAGACAGCAATCATCAAGAAGGGCCCCTACAAGGGACTTTTGGGCATTGTCAAGGACACGACCGACACGCACGCACGTGTTGAGCTGCACACCAAAGGAAAGACCATTACTGTACCTCGAGACTCTCTAAGCTTTCGAGACAAGACCACCGGGGCCACCATCGACATCAATGGTAGAGGCCGGGGCTCATCTGGTGGCCCAGGCCGGGGCCCCAGCGACCGGACACCGAGCTGGCAGGGAAGCGGCTCCCGTACGCCGATGGGAGCGGGGAACACAGATCGAGTTCCCGCATGGGGTTCGCGCAGTAGGTTCTTTGTGTGTTTCACGACGTGTTTTGGTACTAAATCTGTCTATCTTTAGCTCCCGCCGCCGGTGGCGGACGAACTCCTGCTTGGAAGGCTCAAGATTACTCGGGGTCAAGGACACCAGCTTGGGCGGATGGTTCTAGAACCGTAAACCCATACGATGGCAACAGAACGGCTTACGGCTCGGGGTCGCGAACTCCTGCTTGGCAGTCGGGAGCACGTACACCAGCTGTCGGCGACGCATTTGGGGCGGGATCTCGAACACCGGCATACGGCTCGGGTGCTGATGGGTGGACATCGGGCTCAAAGACGCCAGCCTGGGGCTCTTCGGCACCTACACCTGGTGCAAGTGGGAACGACTCCTGGGGGTACACGCCTGGAGCTAATACGTCTGGCCCATACGATGCACCAACTCCTGGAGCTGGCCTTGGGGCACCTACTCCCGGCGCGCTGAATGCCCCAACTCCGGGTGCTTATTCCGCACCGACACCCGCAGCCAGTGCGCCAACTCCCGGAGGGGGCTGGCAAGGAGGATGGGGCGCTGAGTCGGCGCCGACTCCGGGAGCTGGAGCACCAACGCCGGGAGCCAGCGGCTATTCATCTGGCTACTACGGGGCGCCGACTCCGGGTGCATATGGCGGTGCGCCAGAAACACCGGCAGCCAGTGGGCCAAGATATACGGATGACGATTAGTATCAAAGACTGCATTGCTCAGGAAGCGTTGGAGCAGCCACTGCCAAGATTCAAGCATGTGTTAGGTCAGAGCAGGGAGTATCGACTCGAGGATTTGGGAATCTGAACTTGTTTCTTGAGAGAAAAGCCATAAGTCACGGGTTCGCGGCGTAGTAAAGGCTGCAATTGAACAAAATACCATGCCTCATGGAATATGAAGGGAGGAATGACACCGTTCACGGCTGTGTAATTGAAGCGTCGTCCTCGATATCTATTGCATGTGCATGTGCGAGAGCTTGTCTACATGATGATGTGAAAGAAGTGATTGCCATGTCGAATTAGGCGGTCGGCATTGGGGTATTCCGAACTCCGTGGTAGCTGTAGGGAATTTCCCGCCGAATGCCGAAATGCCGTCTGGTATCAGCCACCCAGAAATCGTCCACTGTCTCTACTCCGTCTACCGTAATCGCTCAGGATGCCGCGATACGGTGCTGTAGCAGAGCTGTTTCAGGCGCGGATTGCTGCACAGCTTACTACGGTGTCATTGGCACAGCAAACTCGACTCATAGGTCTTCGGAGCTACTCCAGCCGCGATTCCAGCAACAGGCAGCCCTCTACGACAAGCCCTCGGACGCTACCAAGATCCGAGGCCACAGCAGCGATCAAGCCATCCAGGGTAACGGGTTCAACCTCTTCGACTCGCCGTTTAGATTTCGCAGTGCATGATGTGCGGCATAGCCAGGACCGGGAGGCGCTGAGGACGGCCGAGGCACGCGAGACGGTTCTACGGGCGGCGCGAACGAGGCGACTCGCCGAACGGCAGGAATCTGAACGCGAAGCAACCATGGCACAGCTCGAGAGGGAGAATTATCAGAAGAGGTATAAGGCTGCCAGCAGAAAGTGGCTGTCGACCATGGTGGCTCTGCCCTTCCTTATTGTGACCAGCTATTACCTCTACGGCCGACGTGAGTATCTTTCATTCTGCTGCTCATGTATCGATTGGTACTTTGCTGACCGAGATTTAGTTTTTCTGGGACATACTCAGAAAAAGATACCAAGACCGACTGCTTCCGTCGATGAGGATGATGAGGATCGATAGTTGTGCCCTGAAGCTTCTGGTACGGTAGCAGGAGCTGCCCTCGTTGTCCGAATAATGACAGAGGTTGCCCGCAACGTAACTTACAGCATGACCATGTCGAGACTTCACTGAGAGCTATTGCACAACAACTTCACACGATTCCATCACGTTGTGGCAATGGACTGCCGCATGCTTTCAAAATGGGGGAAGATGAGAAAGAAGTATGATTTTGTCGCTAAACACCAGGAGCACCCTTCTAGTCTATATCAATCCAAGGTGCAAGCAACGAGATCACTGCGGATCATCGACCTGGAAACCCTGCTTCTCGTAAAGCGCGGCGGAATCGGCAGAGACAACGCCAATTCAGATGGCTACAGAGGTGGCACCCATGACCTTGAAGAGCTCGAGCATGTCCTGGGCAATGTTGACCTCGATGATTTTGTTGTCGTCGTTCATGACGAGAAAGTCGGTGCCGTTCCACTCGGCCTTGTCGCCGGCCTTGAGAGCGCTAAAAGACGAGGGCTTATCAGCACATTTCATCTCATTAAATCCAGGACAACGGGGAATCACGCGAAAAGAAGAGAAGGGTAGGGAATATAGGTGGCTTACGTGGGAGCCGCGTAGTCGTCGCCCAGGATGCAGTCGGCCCTCCATCGCATGGCAATGTACGGGCCCTCGGCGACGCAATGAGCCAGTCTGAAGCCGAACTTTTGCCAGCCGTGGCGGCACTTCTTCATGAACTCGACGAGCTTCTCGACATTGTCGGCGTCTACGGGCGCCGTACCGGTCTCCGTGGGGTGTCGGTCGATGTTGAGCTTGACGTTGGGGTCGAAGACTTGGCCGGCAAGCTCGTACTCGCCTCCCCAGACGCGGAGATAGGTATCGCGGACGTTGATGTGCAGATCAGAAGGAGCCATTTTTGCAATGAGCTTTGTCGAGATGGACTTGGGTGATCGAGCTACAAGAGGTCAGGGTGAGGCGTGCCTGGGTTGCTGTCTTGTCAGTTGGGTGCTTGACTTTGCTATATCGAATCCACAACTTTTCAAAGACGAGGAGCAGGCATTGAAATATATACTAATTCTTTTCTCATGGGATCGAGACGCTCTCTTCCCATCTACAGCCTTGCGGCGCATCGCCGTGGGACGTCGGCTGGCGCAAGGCATCTCACGCAAGACAACTGGGCGATGCCGATGTCGATGCGCGGATGAAGGCCCAAGGCCCCCCTGCCAGAGCGACATCAGCACACACGCCTTCAGCCATCCTTCAGGCTCAGGGCATCTGGCTTTCCAGGGGACATTCAGGGGTAAGAACGCGGATGCGTTTCGTGGCTATCGCGCCTACTTTGAGGCCGGAAGACTGCGCCGGCGACAGTCGGGGGAGCAGGCCCCACTATTCGGAAGTTACCTCCGTCCAGTTTCGGCCCCTCATCCGTTACCGTCAAGGTGACTGACTCGATCCGCTCTTCGAATAGAAGTCGTCAGAACTCCCTCCTACAAGCACGATGGGTACGAAACATGCTTAACCAGTGCAGAGACTTGACTGGAATTCGCTACCCATCAAAGAATGGCTTCGTCAGGGGGGGCAGGTACCTCAGCTCAATAGAGTCTGCCGCCCTTTTGCCTCCGTCTCTCCACGCCGATAGTGAGCTTCGTTTCCGAGAAAGGGTCACCTTTGCTTACGTCGGATAATCAAGCTGGCGCATGAGGTGCCGAAGAGAGGATTTGTCGAGTTTGCTGACGGCCTCCAGTCAGCGCCAGGGTGTCAGTCGCCCCTGCAAAACTCCACGGACCGAGGCGGAAGAGCGAGTATTCGGCGAAAGAGCACCGTGGCAACCATCGCGCGTCTCCGGCTTTCCATGGAGCTTTGGCTTTCTCAAAGTGTCGGCCGCTGATGTCTTTGGTACACGGGCTCTTCTTTCTTCGACGACTTGTCGCCCTGTTGATTTGATTGTGCCTTTATCGACAACCGTGCCGTCGATGCATCAATGCATCTGTCTTAGGATCTCACAATGGCGCAAAGTATATGCGACCTGGTTGTGTCGCCTTCTCGAGATTCTTCTTACTAGGGACGCGCCCCAGGTCAAGTCAATGCAAAATATGTGAGAATCCGGCGTATCTTACCTCGAAGCGAGATGCCGTCGAGGTGTATGGAATGAGTTTGCCTTCAATGCGGGTGTCAAGGCCCGATGCCGAGTCTTATTACGGGCTTCTGCCATCACTGAAGCGAGACTACTTTCACCTCTCTCAATTTGAGAAGCCCGCAAATAACAGTCTGGCCATTCAATTCATCAGTGGTGGTATCCTTCCTGACACGAGTCCTCCAGCACCGCGTCAAACAACTAAGCTGAGCTTATGCAAGAATGGAGAATAAGAAATGGCTTTGGCCGCTTTGACACATGAAAAGAACCAGCTGCTCTCGGATCAAGTCAACACTGTGCCCGTCATTCGCTTCGTCAAGCAACTTATACCCATAACTCAGCAGTGGGTGAAGCCGCCATCGACCACGAGCGCAGCGCCATGGACAAAGCTGCTCATCGGAGAGGCCAGGAAGACAGTGCTATCGGCAATTTCTTCTGGCATGGCGAGCCTCTGCATGGGACTGCGGATCGTGTGGTCGCGAATCGGGCCGTAAACCTCGCCTGTGGAAGGGTTTTTGACGAGATTCGTGGCCGCATACCCAGGGCAGATAGCGTTGATGCGAATGCGTGAGTCGGCGTACGCGTTGGCCTGGGTCTTCACCAGTCCCACGACTCCTAGAGATGCGATTAAGCCAGTCAGTCAGCGACTCACTTCACTCAGCATTCCCGATTCGAGAATCAAGGATCATAGAACGGAAGAGAAGGCTCTGTACCGTGCTTGGTCGCATTATATGCAACCAGGTTCAAGGGGCGTCGGACTGCAGCGACGCCATACATGGATGACATGTTGATAATTGTGCCACGTCCTTGCCGTGGCCCGAGATCTCTGCGGCCGATGTCAATGACAATGTCAGCAAGCATGAAACTCCGCGCCGTACGACAAGAATCCAACATGGGTGAGATTGAAGCTCAAATGTTTGAGCTAGGAGAGCCATCTCGACCGAAAGTCATCTGGAACGTGGAAGGCATGAGAAAGGGGAAACGCACACTTGACGCCTCATGTGGGCGACTTCTTCCTTTTGACAGCGAAAGACGCCATTGAGGTTGATATCGACCACCCTGTGCCAGTCGTCCTCGTCCAGCTCATCAATTGGCGCAGCGGAGCCGAGTACACCAGCATTGTTGACTGCCACATCAAGGCGGCCGAATTGGGCAATTACCTGGGCAATGCGCTCCTTGACCTCGTCGGATTTACGCACGTCCATGTGCAGCGACAGAATCTCAACCTTGGGCCAGTCTGCTTTGAGCTTCTCGACAGACGTCGTCAGGGTCTCCATATCGCAATCGGCCAGGGCGAGACGGTTGACGCCATGCCTGGCAAATGTCTGGGCAATGCAGAATCCGAGTCCTGTTTTGCTGGGACGACGCGCAGAGTCGCAGGAATGACTTGTGAGTCTTTGAAAGCGAGCGACACGACACGAGGATGGAGACGAGATGGTAGCCAACTGTTCATTGGAGGACCGTCGGGCAACAGCAGAGACTCACCGGCGGCAGCACCCACGATCAAGGCAGACAGACCTTCAAGGAGCGGCTGCGTAGCAGTGGCCATTGTCTACCTTTGATCTGCGAGCTAAGGCTAACGGTAACAGAAGATTGAGTTCTGACTTTCGACTCTGGAATTCGCCCGATAGTCAATCTGCTCGAGAACCTATCGGATCGAGGTCGAGGAGAAGAGGAAAAGGGGGAAGAGGTGATTTGGCCATGTCGACGGAATCGTTTCCCCCGGCAACACCACACAAACAGCCACGTGATGCAAACGGCGAACGGCTTAATCAAGAAAATAAGGACGGATCGAGGGCTCGAACGCTTGGTCATGGGATTTCCCTCTTGGGTTGCCGTGATCCATTGAATTGATGAATCTGGTTGAGGGGTTGATGGAGAAGCCCACATTTTGCCCTAAATCGCCATCACGCGAGTGGAGTTCAAGGCAGCAGTTTACCACTTGGGCATCGCTAGGAACAGGCACGAGAGCCGGCTCCTTTAAGCTAGGGAACTTTATTCTATCCACCTTGTTTGGGGAGCATTTTGCCTCCATTCTGTCTGCAGAGTCTGTGGATTGGGTAGTACTGTCGAAACAAGGATCGGCTTCAGCAAAGAAAGTATGTATCACAATCTCTACGTTAAACGAGCAATTTTTTTAAACCAAGACGACAAAGTGTATTGAGGTACAATGCCTTCCCCAGACGGAGCCGGGAGGCTTGGTTTATCTATGTCTACCGCCTCTTCTCGGGACAGTACTGGCGTCCTCGAGTCGGTCCTGCGGACATCCTGCGCAACAAGTGCTACTTCCAGCTAGTGAGAGGTAGCTAACGCGAATCCTAATGGCTATAGAAGCGACGTCGGTAAGAGTTGCTCTCTGACGACTGCCAAGGTGACTAGTCGACGGGTGCTACTCGTCGGCTTGATGGTTCATCATGGAGAGGGAGGTGATGATGGTCCAGACTTTGGAGGGCCGAAACGACCAATGTTCTTGCGGATACTGGCGTCAAGGCGCTTTGCTAAGCTCTCCAGTGGCAAGCGGCTCTCGACACGTTGGACGACCTTGGAGATGGGAGGCTCGATACGCTGAACTGTACGCTCGGCGGGGGAGACAAAGTAGTTGATGTTGCGTTCCCATCGAGGAGCCCACTTCGTCGTCTGACGGGCCAGCCTCTCTTCGGCGCCGGGCATGACGAGGTAGAGAGGGGTCAGGACTCCTACGCCGGCTGCGCCCATACAGAAGATTTCCGCAGGGCGAGCACGGGGAAGCTTGGGGACGCGGTGAAGAGGCATGATGATGAAAGTGATGGTTGTTGGTGGTTGATGTTGGTGGCGTAGGACAGGACAGAAGGGTGAAGGAGAGAGTAGTAGCGAGCAGAGAGATGGATGAACGGAAGAGACAAGGAGGAAAGGAGGAACGGAGGAAAGGAGGAGGGGGGGCAAGGCGGGAGGCGGATGTTTATATTCGTACCCTCCTCGCAAGACTAAGTTACTGGCTGGTCTGGGCTTTGGTGCTATTGCTGCGGCATCAATAGCAAATGGAACATTACGCACTATTACCAGGAAAGTAAGAGCAGGTCATCCGTGTCTGAGGCCTACCTAGACACTCTTTCCGTTCTTCTAACTGAATGGTTGGACCCCAAGGAGGTGCGACGATACAGCCTTCGTGCGGAGAAGAGACTTGAAGTGGTGGGCGGGGACACGCCTGAAGAAGAGTATTCCAGCACCTTGTTTAATGTACACCTTCATCTAGGGCAATTCCGTCCAGCCAGTCTCCTTCCCTCGACCAATACCATCAATCATACCGCCGTTCCGCTTGGGAAGATGGCAAAGAACATATAATTACCCCCTCCCACCCCCTCCTCCTTGACGGAAAGAGGCAGCGGAAGTGTACGAAGTAACTTGCCGCGACTTACAATTTGGTACAGTACAAGTTACAATACACGGAGACCGCAGATGAGGTGCATGTTTCGTGGCGTGATGTCTTTTGCCGCTCAGCTGTTTTTGTCCTGCCAAATGATGGCGTACCGATCCGTAAGTTGGAGTCGATCTGATTTAAATCAACTTCTCCTCATTCAGTGGCCCGACACCTTTGTACTTGCCGATGCACAAGGCACGACTGCTGCTCATTGTCCTCGTCGTCTTTCGTCTACTGTGAGGCGCTTGAATGTCTATTCCCCGCGCTCCCTTCAACATAGAGTGGATTTTGCGGGGAAGTTGGAGGGCTGAGTCGAGGGTCGGAGGCGGACGGGCGCGCGCAGCATTGAAGCAGGGGTACCTTGCGGTCAAGTACCTTACAGGGGGGCACCTGTGCGGCACCTGGGCAACCCCTGCCTGTCGATATCCCCATTCTCTGTGCTCCACCCCCGGATTTATAGTGCGCTAGCGCCTGGTGTCAGTGGATCTTTGCCCCGCATTCTCATCTGCCACTTCCCCAGGTCGCAGGGTTCGAGGTACAGCCAAGTACCGTGAGCACTCCTCTCGCCTTTGCTATGCCGGTGATGCTCAAGTATCTCGCTCTTGACGATACCCTATCTGCTCCGTCTTCGCGGCAAGCCTCGACCCAAAACAGATCAATTCAATGTTCCGAATCTAAAACCTGCATGCGGCAGCAGTAATGGAGCCCCCGAAATCCTTCAAGCTCCATCCCATGGACTTTGCAACGCCACCTTTCAACGTGCGTCTTCATCTCCTTTTCAAGCCCGCCTCAGTCGAGCCAACCGCCGTCCGTGACGCCCTGTTCCACTGTTCCAGGCACTCTCTGGGCCTGTCCGCCGAGCCTTCCCAGCTGCCTTTGGTCGCCTCGGCCCTGATCGCCTGCACATACTGCTGAGCGGTTCTCAAGAGCCCGGCTTTGACTTTCAATTCTCCCGAGCCCCTTCCTTGACGGCATCAACCGTCCACAAGCCCCAGAATTCATATGAGCTCGGGGCTTTGCCCATCGGCCTCGCACCTAACCTTCATCTTTTGGGCGTGAAACTCACTGTCTTGGCAGATGATAGCCTCTATCTGGCGTTTGCCATCAATCATTTCATCGCAGACTTTGTGAGCCTCGCCCGTGCTTCGCCGTCCCTGTTTCGCAAGAGCATATACGTACGTCGTTGCTTACCCGGACCAATGACCTAGGCGGCTTTTCTGCATTTCCTTCGATTCACGTGTAGCAGTACCTCACGCATCTTGAATGGCGGCATTGATGTCGTTGTGCCTAGAACTCCGTCACAGACCTTGAATCGCGACTATTTCAGTTTATTCAGAGCCGACAAGGTGTCGAACGATCAGAAACTCACCGCGCTGTCACCTCTCCCAGGCTACAGGCATGGCATCTCCCTGTCTGCATTTTCTACGCCAGAGTCGGCCCCGCCCATCGTCACGCAGGTGACGCTGATCTTGTTGACCACTGCGCTGCCCCATCTCAAGCGCGCGGCTAGTCCGATTAACGCGGCTGGTCAATGGGTTTCCACGGCCGACGCCGTTACCGCTCTCCTATGGCGTTCGACCACGCGGGCCAAAGCGGCCTGCCGGAGATGTTCGCCGTCCGATAGTGTCCGCATTGCAATGGCAGTCGACTTACGTAGCAGCGCCACGGTGAACGACATAAACCATCAATTCTGGGGAAATTGTGTTCGCGAGGGCATCCTATCGCTCTCACTGTCTGTACTCTGCGATGAGACGAAGCTCAGCGAGACAGCACTTGCCATTCGCAGGTGCCTGGTCGAGGCTAGAAAGCGCGATCCCATTATTCAAATGCTGCACTAGTATGAAGATGCTGCCGAACAGCATGCGAGAGTGCCAACGCTAAGCCTGGACCCAATACACGGCCTCGACCACGTCACTTCGAACTGGAGCTGTTATGACATGCTGGAGCCAGGCCTCTTCGATCTGGGCCTGCAGGGAGCTCGCGGGCTGGGGGGCCCGGTCAGCCTTGACACGGGGGGTTTCCCTCTGCCACGCGGCATCTCTGTGATTATGAGGGCCGGTCGTGACGGCAATCTGAAGGTACAGCTTGGTCTATCCCGAGATGAAGCTGTCGCCCTGGCGAGTGACGTGGAGCTGCTTCGGTACGCAAGTGTAGCCATAGAGTCGGATTAGAGCTCAAAGTAACAGAGTACGGACTACGGACGTGACATTACCCATAGCAGCACAAGAAGACGGAGGAGGATTGAACCAGACATGAATTTGAACGGGGATCCGAAGTACAGGGTAGGTACCTATCCAAGACCCAGGCTGATGGGACCTGAGTGAAACCAGTCATCGGCGCTCTGCGTCACCTCAAAAAGGCACGGCGGGGCACCTGCTATGGCGCAATGCCGATCGGACTTGCTTGTGCCCTGAGCGCCTCGACATGACCATGGCTACTTCATCTTTTCTTCCAGCACAGCTCTACCCGACACACCATCGCATCAGTCCCGCATCGATCAGGTGGTCGTACAAGCGATTGATCCAGCCAGCGAGTGTCCCCAGGCAATATTCGGAGCCTCGAGTGCAATGGCGACACCATCCGCGCCGCCAGGATCCAGCTCCGCGACCGGCGCCGGCGTCGGTCACTTGCGCCGGGTCGACATCGAGGGCAACGAATTACCTCCATCTCCCGCGCCGTCGAGTCCCAGGACAGGGCGTAGACGATATGCTCTTGCGACGGAACTCGTTTACACGGACGCAAAGGACCAGTATGGCGCCTCGAGCATCCCCATCTACCAATCGGCCACCTTCAAACAGACATCAGCCTCTGGCGGACAGCAAGAATACGACTACACGCGATCCGGAAACCCGACACGAACCCATCTTGAACGACATCTAGCCAAGATTATGAATGCCAATCGCGCGCTGGCCGTCAGCTCCGGCATGGGCGCTCTTGATGTCATTACACGAATCTTGCGCCCCGGTGACGAGGTTATCACCGGCGACGACCTCTACGGTGGCACACATCGCTTGTTGACATATATGGCCACCAACCAAGGCATTATCGTTCATCACGTGGATACCACCGATGTCGAGTGTGTTCGGCAATGCATCACGGACAAAACGGCCATGGTTCTCCTCGAGACCCCCACAAACCCCCTGATCAAGATTGTCGATCTATCGTCCATCGCTCGACTGGCTCACGAGGCCAATACGAATGCGTTGGTTGTGGTTGACAACACCATGCTGTCGCCGATGCTATGTAATCCATTGGATCTTGGGGCGGACATTGTCTACGAATCCGGCACCAAGTACCTCTCCGGTCATCACGATATCATGGCTGGCGTCATTGCTTGCAATGATGCTTCCATCGGAGACAAACTTTTCTTTACCATCAACTCTACGGGCTGTGGACTTTCTCCGAACGACTCGTTCTTGCTAATGAGGGGAGTTAAGACGTTGGCAATCCGCATGGAGAAGCAGCAAGCAAGCGCTCAAGCTATTGCTGAGTTCCTCGAATCACACGGTTTCCGGGTCCGGTACCCCGGCCTCAAGTCACATCCACAGTACGACCTACATTGGTCCATGGCTCGCGGCGCTGGCGCCGTTCTCTCATTTGAGACGGGCGATGCGGCCGTCTCGGAACGAATTGTCGAAGCTGCGCGGCTCTGGGCCATCAGTGTCAGCTTCGGCTGCGTCAACAGCCTCATCAGCATGCCCTGTCAAATGAGCCACGCCAGCATCGATGCCAAGACGAGGAGGGAGCGACAGATGCCCGAGGACATCATTCGCCTATGTGTCGGCATCGAGGATGTCAACGATCTGATTGAGGATTTGTCCCGAGCGGTTCGTGATTTCTTCCAAGGAAAAAGACATTACAGCTAGCGTTTCATTGCTAACTATTGGTATAGCTTGCGCAAGCTGGCGCTATCGCGGTGACGTTGGACGGCTTTCACGCCGCTGGCGCCGCCGATACACTTAGCAAAGGAAGAAGCTGTATGGAGAACTGATGTAAGAGAGTTTTATGCTGAGGTGCATCAAGTTGGCAATCAAATGCCTTCAAAAAGAAGGTATCGAGTATAGACAATGATAGTATCCTCGGTCCACCCGCGATAAAAGTAGACTGGCAAGACGAGGGGAGGCCAGCGGTTAGAATCAACTCGTGGCAATAGACAGCCCACGATCTTAGCGAAACAATAAGAAGACTAGTCGCTAAGATTCACATATATTATAGACTCGAGCTACGCTCGGGTCTAGGAAATTACGGAATATATAAGTATATCAATTAGGCCCTATAAGTAGCTATACTAGTAGTAAGGCGGAGCTATATTATTTTTATTCTTTAAGTTTATAAATCCCTAATTAGATACTTATATAAAGATATATATAAAAGGTAATTAATTAAATTTTATAAACTTTATATTTTTAAATTCTTTAAGTATGATATAAGATAATTTAAGCTTTTAAAGTAACGAGGGGACCCGGCTAGTAGACTATACCCCTAACGGACCGGGTTTTCTACCTAAATTCTAGATTTTTAGATCCTTACTAAAACGCTCTATTTTAAGTAATTATTTCTAAAACTCTAAAGACTTTTACTAAAATAGTAAAATAGCTTAAGTCTTAAGTAAGAATTTTTTTTCTTTATATAAGATATATTAAATAATTATTAAAGATAGAAAACTTTTAAAAAGTATCTTTTCTAATAATTTATATAGAAAGATACTTAATTATCTTCTTTTTATAGTAAATCTAATAAATAGATATAATATTATAAAATTCTTATTTATATATATATATATAAAGTATAAGGGTCTTTAACCTATAAGTAGCCTAGGCTATAGGCCTAGGCCGGTTATATATAGAGAGGGCTATAGCGACCCTTAAAGAGCGGAATAGTATATATAGAGGTATTCCCTCCCTTTTTCTTCTTTTTATAGTTTAATATATTATTATTATAGTAAATACCTAACTAAACCTCTACCTACCCTATAATATATTAAATTATTACCTTTCTAATAATAAGAGACTTACCGATAGTAAAGGGTATAGCCCTATTAATATAAATATAGCGAAATATATAAATACTAATAGATAATATATTTAAGCTCCTTATAATACTTAAAGCTATAATATAAACCCCTATATAGCGTAACGAAATATAATATATCTTATAGCTATAGGATATTACCCTTTTAGGGCTATTTATAGCCCTAATAGTAATATTTCTTAATATAATATTAGCCTTAAAGTAAAAGCCGCTCCTTTAGCCGGAATAAGATAGAAAGCCTAAATCTTTTTATTTCTTTTTTAATTATTTATAAATAAAATATATAATAGATAAATAATTAGGCCTTAATAGCGGTATAAATACTTTTTAATACGCGCTTTTTTATACCCTCCTAAAGACCTATATATATTATATTATAGCCTTTTAAGAGAATAATAGCCTTAAAGGCGCGCGGTAACCTAAAGCGTTCTTCGATTACCTTATATATTACTTTAGTAATATTTAGGAATAAGAGAAGGTATAAGATAAGCTATAGTCCCTATATTAAAGGGATAGCTAACCTTTTAATAACTTCCTCTTTAAGCTTAAGGAGATACTTACCCGCGCTACCGATATAACTATATAGGATAATAATATTAAACTTATCTAACTATAGAATAATTTTTTTATTACTCGTATAGAGCCCTAGGGGCTATAGCGAGGTAATTAAGCTAATAACGCGGCCTAGTTATAGGCTAGTTAGGTAGCTAGCTAGCTAGGCAGCTAATAGGCCTAATAAGCCTATAGTTTCGGACCTAAGCCCTATTAAGGCCCTAACTAGGGAGGCCTATAGGCCTACTAGCCGTAATACCTAGCTAGGCTAGCTATATTTAGCTATAAAGGAAAGGAAAGAGGGAAAGAAAAGCTTATCTAATTATAGTTATATATAGGCGCCGCTATTAGGGGGTTCCCGCCTAATAGCCTATAGGGCTATTAAGGCTAGAAGGGTTATTCCTTCTCGTATTACCCTTTAATCCTTATTTTAATAGCGGCTAAGAAGGCTAATAAGGCCTTCTTACTATTATTAATACTAAAAAGGGTCTTTAGGGTAGCTAGCTTCCCTAATAGGGATATTTTTATTATCTTCTTAGGTATATTATAGTAGTTATATTATAATAGTAGGTATTCTATATTATATATACCCTAGCCGTAGCGGTAGTAATTACTAGCGGTCTTACTAATCGTCTATAAGTATTTTTTTAAATAGCCGGCCTTTATAATTAGCTATATAAAGG
>APKU01000192.1:0-77050 GCA_000472125.2 Hirsutella thompsonii MTCC6686
TAGGGCTAGAAAAGCTAGCTAGGGTAATATAATCTCTCTCTCTCTAAATACGGTTAGGTAGGAGGTAATATAATAGATAATATAGATAATTAAGCCGATATTAATAAGTAAATAATTATTAATTCGTTTATATATATTCTTAATAGATATATATTAATAGCCTCTTACTTTAGTAAAGACCTATCCTTACTATATACCTATCGCTAAAATAAAGAGTTATAGCTATTTTACTTTAAGGTAGTATTAGCTATCTTTACTTATTCCTATAGAATAAATCGTAATAAGTATATATTATTATATAAAATTCTCTATCTTTTCCGAAATCTATAAGGATATATATATCTAAAGGTCTATAGACTTCCGAATTAGTTAAATAAGCTTAGAAATTAACTCTTTATTAGACTACTATTAATAGATATAAGGTCTATTAAGATTCCTTTACTACTAAAGAAACTCCTTATTACTTATCGAGATAAAAAAGGATAAGGCCCTCTATTAGCTATACTTTATTTTATCGATCCTATTTCTTTATTTTAAGCTTTTCTCTCTTTTAAAAAAGTATAAAGAATATATTCTAATATAGCTTATTTTATTAATAATCTAATTAAGCTTTATTATTCTTATATTTAGGCTTTATTTATTAAAATAATATTAAGGGAATATATATATATCTAACTTAAAGGTCTTAATAGTCTATTTAATTAAATAGATAGGGATCTAATCTTCCTATCTAACTTTATTTAATTCTACTATCTTAACGAAATATATATTTATTAGGATACTAGCTTTAATAATATAAAGTTTATATATTATAAATAGGTTATAATAGTTAGAAGAGATTATTATAACTATTATATAACCGCTAAGTAAAGAGAAGTTATAATTATCGTTTATAAAATATTTTATTTAAATCGTCCGATTAGCTTATTATTAAATTAGCTAGTATTAACTTCTTTAATTAATCCTCTTTTAATCTATAGAGAGTTTATTATCTATTATAATAAGGTCTTTATCCTAAAATATTATATCCTCGATATAGTTATTAGTTAGTTTACTTATAATTACTTCTAAGGCGAGATATATAATAATTTATTATCCTATTGCGATATTAGCGATATAATTAAAAGTATCGCGCTTAATCCCGCTATTATTTAAGACTACTTATAATTATAGTAAAAGGTTAAAATTTTTAATAAATATTAGCTATTTATATTACTTATTATCGAGAATAATTTCTTTATCTATCGCTTAATAATAATAATAAATAGTATTTATAATATTTTATTATTTTATTATACCTATCTTATTTAGGCCGAGCTTAAGCTTAATATATATAGATATAAACTCTTTAAGAAAACTAAAGATAAGCTTTTTACTTTAATAGATAAGCGGGATATATATTTATATCCGGTTATAACCTTTATCGATAGATTCGGGCTATATTATAATATATACTACTTATTTATTAATATATATTTTATTCTTATAGGTTTTAATTTAAATAATCGATAGAATTAATTTAATATCTTTTTAATTACTTTCGGTCCTTATAGATCGAACTTTAACGATATTATATACTTACTTAATATTATTTAAGATCTTAATCGAGGTATAAAGGTTATTCTTAATAGTAATCGTTATCCTTTTATTTTTTATACCCCTATTATTATATACTTTAAAGATATATTATAATAGGCTATAAATTATAGCTTTTAAGGCCCTTAAGCCGATAAATTCTATTATTTCTATTATATTAGAGAATAAGCTATTAAATCGAATATAAAAAATAATATCCTAAACTTCGACTTTCTTATATATAATCGATATTATTATTAGGCTATCGCTATATAAAAGCGGATATTAAAGTTAAATAATAACGATATACTTTAATATAAAAAGCAATAAAGTATAAAGGAAAAACGCTTAATATTAGTTTTACTTACCTTAGCCCTTAATTTAATCTTAAGTTATCTAATAGATACTATATATTCTAAATTTAACGGATTAATATATTTAATCTATATATTATTACTTAATATATTAATATCTAAGGTAAGGAAGGTATATTTAATAAAGCTATATAACTAGCTTTTTCTATTAGGCTAGGGATAACTATAGTTATCTATCTACTACCTCGAGAGTTATACCCTTATAGAATATAACTATTAGTTAGTTATTATATTATATCTATTCTATATATAGCTAAAGAGGGACTATATTAATATCGCTTTCTTCTAAAAGACCTACCTATATATAGGCGAGACTAACGATATTACTATTATAGATTTTATTATCTAAGTATTTACTAGAATTATAAAAAATAATAATATTATAATAAGGGTATTAATTTTATAAAAGGACTATTAAGATATATTAGATATTATTATTATTACTTAAGCTAATTTTTATATTCTTTATTTAATTCTTTTATAGTTAATCTAGCGATATATAAGATCTAGATACTTATAAGTTAGCTTTTAATAATCTTTTCGCTTAATATCCGCTTTATAATAGTTATTATATCCTACCTTATAATAATTAGCAAAAAGCTAAGATTATAAAAGTCTAGATAATATAGATATTAATAAAAAGGTAGGTAATAATACTTTAAGTAATATTATAAAAGACCTAACTTATATTAATAGAAAGGTAAGTTATTACCTATATAATATATTTAGGCTAAATATCTATATTAGCGTTTATTATCCTATTATTACTTATAAATACGCGCTACTTATTAATATAAATACCCTAATCGGAGAAGGGTTATATAGGTAAATATCCTTAGGTCTATTAAGGCTAAACGAAATATTTATTTAGCTTTAATAAAATATCCTTAATCTTCGATATATAAAATACTATTAATAGCCTTATATATTACTATTAGATAGTTTAAGAAATAAATATATAAGACGAATTTTATTAATATCGAAAAGCTTCTTTTATAGAATATTATTATATAAACTATAATCCGATTTACTATTAACTATACTTTTTATCTCGACGATCCTAATTTAATAAAGATTTTTATTAAGATATAAAGAGATTATCTAATACTTTTTAAGATATTTATTACTTAATATAAGGTAATAGATAGTCTTTATCTTAATTAAGATTATAATAAGCTTAATATTAATATATATACTTTAATAAAGTATAAAAGATAGATAGTAATTAGATAGATATTACCTCGGAATATTATTACCTATTTAATTAATAATAATTTATATTACCTTAAAAGGTAAGATAATATATATTAAGGCTTTAGGTTATCTCTTTATAACGCCTATATAAGGGAATATAAAGAGCCTTTAATTATCGACTTTAATAGGAAGCCCGTTTAGTAATCTTATAGGTTTAGGTTTACAACTTAATAAATAACCTTATTTCTTTTATTATTCCTCCTTTTCGTTCTATATATATTTTTCCTATAACGATTAAATAACTTAAAGTATTTAAGGTAATATAGTATATAGTTTAAAGGTATAATAATAATACGCGAGTCGGTAGCTAGTAGCTTAGCGTTTATTTATAGCTATATATATATATCGGACTATCGGTAGTTTCTATATAACTTTAAGTTATTAATTAATAATAACCTATAAGAAATAAAAGAACTATATATATAACTAGTTATATATAATTTACTATCTAATAGGATATTATAGTTTATAGTAATCGAGAAGTATTAACCCGATCCTTTTTAATATTAATAAACGCTAAAGTTATTATTTTATTTTACTTTATTTTTCTTATTTTATATTCTATAATATTTAATAATAAATTAATATAATTAAATTTACTAAAGATAACCGATAATAGGTCTTTAGCTATAGCGATTATATAATATATTAGACTAAGGATATAGAAAGCCCCTAGCTAGCTCGGATCGATAGTATCTTCCTATATATACTATAAAATATATAGCTTATCTTTATCGTCTTAATTAAACTATAAATTAATAAAAAATAAAATAAGGTTCTTAGCCTCTCGTAATATAAAGCCTATAATATCTATAATCGTTAGCGCTAATACTATTTAACCTAAGAAACTCTACTTAATACTAATACGCGATTAACTAATCTAGGTATAATAAGAAGTCGAATAGCTTTAATTAAATAGATCCCGCGCTTAAGATAAGTATTTAATTATAAAGTTATAAACTATTACCTAAAGTCTTTAAAGTCTAAATATTTTAATCTTAAACGATATTACTAGCGCTAAGTAATATATATAGTTATATATATTATAATAATTATATTATTATATAATTATACGATTATCGATTACTATTATATATAAGCTAAAGATAGTTTATTCTCTAAATATATAATAAGCTACCTTATACTATATATATCTATCTAATTAATAGTAATACGACTCTCTTTTATACTTACTATACTTATATAAACTATTATATATATAGATTATAGTACTAAGTAATTATATTATTATATAAAGTCGTCGTTTACTAATAGTATATAAGAACCTAATATAATAGGTCCTAATTAAAAATATAGCTCTCTTATTAGTTAGATAGGTTTATAATTAGTTTAAGGTATATAATAATTTAAATATTTATAATATATTTAATATAAATAACTAAATATAAATATATTATAATTATAAATAATATAGTTGCTATATAACTAATAGTAACTTTTAATAAGGAAGAGAATTTTTAATATTTATAAATAATTTAGTTGCTATATAACTAATAGTAACTTTTAATAAGGAAGAGAATTTTTAATATTTAATTATTAAACTTAGGACTATAAGATATAATAATAAAATAAATTCTTAGATATAATAATTAAACTTGCCTACTAAATCCCGGTACTAAGGCGAAAGCCCTACCAGCATCTCCGGATATTACGTTTCTATAACCGATGCGGATGAACCATCACTGGTGACAGCATTAGTATCAAAAGATGCAGACCGATCTGCCTCATTCCACCAATTATAACATACTCTGAATCGGATTCCGCGGCCACTACCGGGTATCCCTGGAAGTCAACGACTTCGATGGCCTCTTTGATCAGATCCTTCATCGCCTTGATTATCTCGTCGATGAGTTCTGGATCTTGAACGGTCGAACTTTCGACGTTGGCCTGACCCTCGATCGCCTTGCCCTTGCCCTTGACCCTGACATGGGGCTCTTCCATGTCATCTTCATCGGCGTCGTCTTTCATGTCCACGGAGGAGAGACTAGCCAACTCTGGGTCTACGCCCACCAGCTTGGTGAGCAGGTCGCTGATGTCGCAGGTGAGCACCTGCAGCTCGTGGAACTGCGTGAGAGTGGCGTGGACTCGCACGTTGACCAGCTGCGTCGAGGCCGATTCAAGATCAGGCGGGTCCGTGGAGAGAGCCCCGTAGCAGCTGAAAAGGAACTCTCTGACGTCCTGAGTGCTCACTACGGGACGAGCAGAAGAGGATGCCGACGAAGACATTGTTATCAACTCGATATCGGTGCCTCTGATTAAGACTGGTGTTCGATGTGCACGTAGGGCCGGTGGACTTCCACGACACGGACAGATTGAGGCAAATGTCTTGAGGAAGCGCTTGAAGTCTAGAATGCACAACTCTGGAGATAGCGTGAGCGTAAGAAGATAGTTATGAGGTTCTTAGGACATGATTTCGTGAATGGTGATATGGACTCGGTGTTCATGTGATGCTGAGTCTGCGATATTGTACATCGCATTTGGGACTACCTGGGGACGCGATGCCGAGTTGTACAAGTAGTTTGGGTCATCATACTCAGTTTTTCCAAGTCAATGATGACGGTCGAAATCAAGATGTTGCTGAGAGGAAACGCAATTTATCAGTTGCCACGACAGTGTGTCGATGAGTCTCCAGTGATTGTTCTGTGATGCGGCTGGGGCTTTGCTGATGCCGTATCACGCTTGAATAGATGGCGTGTCAGACTTGCTTCCCATAGTCTGACCTCAGACAGCAGGAGAGAATTAGGAGATGAGAATATTTTCGAAGAAGGTATCGTGAAATGATGGTCCGTGACAGAGGTGTTCATATCTGCAATGTGTGCAACCAGCATTAACGTGTTGCTGCCTATGCGTACCAGCTGGTAGGAACAGGCTGCCAGCTGCCAGAATTTTACACATTTTCCTGCCATATACTTTCGAGCGCGCGAAAACTGCATAAAGGTACGCGCATCAGATTCCAAGTTCGTCGCTCTGATGATCAAATATCTGACATTCAGCCACACGATGCAAGCCTCAATGTGCATAGTATAATGCATGATAGAGACAAACTCTACATTAGATCAGGCACTATGAGATTGAAACAGTAGTCAAAGCAGAGAACTTCACCATTCACCAACGTGTCTTCTCATTCTAGTGGTGTACTTGAGTTACCTGCCGATTCAAGCATTGTTTACACACACAATAGGTGAATATTTACAGATAATATTGGTAGCTAATTTATATTGACAGTTGTTCAGACCTTGATCCTCGCGAGAAAGACTACACATCTGCACCTTCCGTCTCACAAGAACTCATAATTCTTTCGATGAATCTTTGTTAGGTCGTTGAGTGTATCGCAAACTTTATGCTTATTTAGCAATCGAAGCGACCTGGATTGAATGCAGCGAACTCCCGACTAGATCTATTTGATCGCCGCGTCCTGACAGATCATCTTTACTGAGCTTCGCTGATGCGACTCGAACCAACTTCCTCGACGATGGACTCGATGACGCAATGAGTTGTTGAAGACTCAAGGCTGGCCAGCTGCTCAAGTAGTGCAGTGAAGTGCGGCGTCTCGGATGACTTGCCGTTTGCTTGCACCGCCTCGACTGGCCTTGGGAAAGCCTCCAGCTGTCTGGTCAATGACTCGTCCGTTGAGACTAGAAAACTCCCATAGAGCGTTAATAGCTCTTCTCCACGTATTAAAAATCCATTTCATTGGCCGGATACCTCTACCGTCCGTCCCTCGGTTGTTTCATCTTCTTGCTTTAGCGTCCACGGACTCTTCGGCAAGACTCCACGCTCGGAATATTTTCCCCAGCAGGACCTGGGGTGAAGCCCTCGTTTCGACGAACCAGGGCGTGGATTGCCAAAAGAGGCCAGTAGAAACATGACTCTTTTGTCGCGTTTCGGCTGAGGCCAGAGTACGTCACCTGGCCGTCGTAACCTTGGTGCGACCCGGGAGGCCTTTTCCCACAGCGATCACGGTTGGGCCTCACGCTGGCCTGACTAGCCCAGCAAGACGAGATGGGTTGCATTCAACCCATCATCTTGACCTGTCAAACCTGATTCAACCTGGATGTTGAAGCTGCTTCAAGGTATCTTTCCCTCAGTCTCGCGGGCAACATTGTCGTTGACAGTATGTAGTTTTGGTTGACTATTCTGAATGCGACCGTGCGGCTAGCAATGCCACCCTCCTCATGTCAACATGAGCCGCGAGACTTGCCTCTTTGGAGCTGGTTGAGCTTTGATGACCTCTCGAGAGTGATTTCAACTATTGCCACTCAATCGTAGAAACACGGTCTTCAACATCTAACAATAAGAAGATATCCCGTATAACTTAGCTGTACGTGCTTCCAAGTCTCAATCATGGACGATACACATTCCCTTGATTTGCGTTCTGCCTATTCGTACAAGCACAGCATAAAGAACGGGGTGACAGCGAGTCATGCCATAGCTCAACAGGC
This sequence comes from Hirsutella thompsonii MTCC6686, assembly GCA_000472125.2. NCBI lineage: Eukaryota > Fungi > Ascomycota > Sordariomycetes > Hypocreales > Ophiocordycipitaceae > Hirsutella > Hirsutella thompsonii. The sequence goes on from APKU01000192.1 coordinate 7,667, forward strand.
AATCTCGTCCCCATGGTCAAGACACGACGTCGTCAAACTCGGTCTGTGTGCCACTACTTGCCTCCTCAGCTACTCAGTCGACATGGGGACCCCGTTCATCTGAGTTCGTAGAGTGTCTGTTATATAGAATTGCCTGGGACCAACTCTTTGGATGAAGATGGAGACGGCTGGACTGATATCAAATCTCAATTGTTAATTCATTTTCCTTTCATTTTCTCGATTCGCTTGGTTCGCATCCAGCTTTCGTGTTCTCCTGGCGACAACTCGAAAGACTCGGTGGATCTAATAGACCATGAGGCCAAAGACTCTGGTTTCCCGCGCCTCGGGCCCGCTGCTGGTTCTCAGCGGGCGTGCGGCCGCTCAGAATGCGAATAATCTCACGGTCACTCAGGTTCAGAAGATTAGCGATCCTCTCGAAGGTCCTTTTCGCCCCTTTGTACAGTTCGACGTCAGCGGGCAGAACATGCTCGCCTTGCTCGATACCGGCAGCAGTGACTTGACAGTCCCCAAGAAGGGGAGCGAGTTCTGCAAGATTGAGCTGCAGCAATGTGACGAGCGAGGTACTGGCTTCGTGGCCGGAGCCTTCGATCCCAAACAGGCCCAGAATGAGGTTCAGAATACCGGTCAGCCACTCAACGCAAGTTTCACCGGCGGAGCTAGTTTCGAGGGAGACTTTATCGAGGCTCCATTCAGTGTGCCTGGTGCTTCATCGACTCAATTGCAGATGGGCCTCGTCGACAAAGGTCAAGGTCCGCCCGGTGCTCCCACCTTTCCCGTCATGGGACTCGGTCCCATCGAGGGCGAATCCGTCACCAACGATGGGAGGAAGCCTTACCCAAACCTTCCTGCTCGCCTCAAGGAAGATGGCAAGATCAATTCGAACGCATATGGCCTGTATCTCGGCCTCTTTAGTAAGTATAGCATATCTTTCAAGCCCAAGCCCTACAGATAACTGACCATGACCTTTTCGCAGGCTCCAAAGACAACGGCAGCATTGTATGGGGCGGGTTCGATGCCGCAAAGTTTGACGGCGAGTTGCAGAGGGCAGACATGGTCCCCGAAAACGGAGGCGCCTTTGCTTCGTTCGTCGTCGGCCTCAGTTCTGTGCGGATGACTGGTGGTGAGGGCTCAGGAGGGCAAACCGGGCGCGAGACACAGGGGGGCCGCAACGGAGAAGCTGGTAGTGGAAGAGGCGAGGGGGGCAAAAGTGAGGGAGGTGCCGGACGAGATGGCGCAAACAGTCGACAGGAAGGTAATCGCGACGACCGCCGTGGAAGAGGCGGACGCGGTGGCGGTGGCGCTGGCGGCGGCGGCAACGGTGGTAACGGCGGCAATGGTAGAAGCAACGGCCGAAACGCAGATCGCGATCAGGATAACGAGGTTGACACTCGTCGTTCTCTTCGGCGCCGCATGCTCCCTGGGCCTCGATCCTCCTACAGCCACACGGCGAAGCGCCTTTCGAAGCGCGACCTCGAACGCCGTCAACGAGACGGTAACATTCTCAGCGATGAGACTCCGCCTGTTGTCCTCATTGACTCTGGAGACCCAAGTATCGTCCTCCCGATGGGCACGATGCAAACCATTGCCAAGTCTCTAGGCACAGAAGTCGACCGCGAAGGAGGCATCCCTCCGATCGACTGCAACCGTATCTCGCCCGATATGGCTCTGACCTTTGGCATGAATGATGACAAGGTCAAGATCAACGTCCCTCTCCAAAGCACTATTCTGGGAGACGCTTTCAAGGAACCACCCGGCCGCGGCACTCCGAAGCCCTCCTCTGCGGGTCTCGGCGCTGCTCTCGGCAACTCAACCGCACCCGGAGGCGACCGTGGGAGAGACACAGGGCGAACCGAGGGTAATGATACTGGAAGGGACAACGGGAGGGACTCTGAGAGGCAAGGCGGCCGAGGAAGTGATGGCGATGCCGAGAAGGACCTCGGTCGAGAGCCTGATAACTCGATTGACTCTGGCCGTTCCAGGGACAACCGCAAGTTCAAGCGCTTCTTCTTCAAGTTGGGCAGCTATCGCGGCAATGAAGATGATCAGGGCGGCGCCAGGAATGATGCTAGCGAAGATGGCGGAAGAAATGGCAACGGACGACAGGGAGAAGGGCAACGCGGCAACAACAATGGCGGCAACGGAGGCAACGGTGGCAACGGCAGAGGCACCGGAAGAAAAGGTCGCGATAAAGGCCGTGGTCAAGGCGGCGCCAATGCGAGAGAGGATCAAGGCCGAGAGGGTCAAGGCCGAGATGGTCAAGGCCGAGACGGAGGAAGAGAGACGGGCGGCCAAGCCGGAGGGAAAGAAGGCGGACAGGCCGGCGGCGACGGCAAGTGCGAGCTCTCCATCAGAGCCGCCGACCCAAAGGATCCCCAGAGCTTGGCAATCTTGGGAGCACCGGCCATGCAGCACATGTATCTTGTCTTTGACATGGACACCAAGGCTGTCATGATGGCTCAGGCCAAGGTCAACGAGACCAAGACGGATCTCCGCGAGTATGTTCCCCAGGGAAAGAACTGAGCCTCTCCAACGGGCAATGAAGGTTACCCAGGGTTTGGGGATTCCGTATTCGTACAGTACAGACTTTAGATCTTTATACCCCTGTTTATTACTTCAAAGTTGATATAACTAAGGTTTTGCCTACAACCAAGTCCACTGGTCCCCGGACACCACTTCTATCGTCATCTGTTCTACAAACTAATCGCCAAATAATGTATTATGCACGCATGCTAAAGAGTCTATTTATGCCGAATGTTCTTTGCTGAAAACATAAGGGACGAAGGCGCGTCTGTTGGGCTCAATGTCTTATTCAACCGCATCAACATTGAACGCCACGCATTCGGTCAGATTTGATGTCGAGGCGTGCTTTTTTCGATGTCGTAAGTTAGTTCGTACACCCCGGACAAAATGAATGCGAGGTAACGGTAATTTCGCTTACGCGCTCAAAACAACACGAAATCCTACGTTTCTCGTCGCACCCTCAATTCGTCGTGAGACATACGAGTCTGGTGGTTGAAGAGAATGAGCACAGTATGATGCTGAGTCGTTTCTCGTCGCTCAATCGGTTTCCCAACTGTACAGGTGTTGACTGCAATACCTTCCAAGATACATTCGACGGCAATGGTCAGATTGGAAAACGATGATCCTGGCCGGTGTAAATCGAGTTCGCACTTTTCCAATGGGCCGCTCTTCTGCAACTCAGCAGGCTGCACTCCGCAAAATTGCATCGTCTTGCCTGGATCAGGACAGCGGATGGGGAGCGCAATCTTGTACGACAGAATGAGAGGCCCTTTCATTGGCTTTGCTGCAGGCAATGAGCCGCATTTCCATATGCCCTGTTGCCATGAGATTTTCGCGTCTTACCGATTCCGAATAATTACTAGCTTAGCAACCAAGTAGCATCCGATGGATGTCTGTCTTACAGCTTAAGCCTTTGGATGACGCGCCGAGGCAAAGGACCTTTTAGGTCCCGCCGAGGGCCGACCCTTAGGAATTATTCACACTCAACGTCATCTGCTCTCCGGAATTATTGAGAATCATCGGTAGCCGATCTACAAACATGTTCCGGCGCAAGGCCATCTTGTCGCTTGTAGCGAGCATCTTCGCCCTGACAGTCGCTGGCCAGACAGAGGGACCAGGAACCGGCAAGCCCAAGGTTATCCTCGACAATGACTGGACGACAGTCGAGTTCATCCCCTTTTTGCAAGCATTAAAGGCGGGTTGGGATGTCCTGGGCCTGATTGGCGACACGGGAAACACATGGGCATTGCAGTCAAGCCTTCACGCGCTCGCAACCCTCGAGATTGGCAACCTGACATGCATTCCTGTATATAAAGGCGCCGACTATCCAATGATCAACACTCCGGAGCTGGCTCAAGCATGGGGACTCGTCCACGGCAGATTGCCATTCGAGGGCGCGTTCAGCGCCGAGAACATCACACTGGAGCAGGCCGGCCGGGACCCCAGAGGCGGTAATCCAGACAGAATCTCGAAGGCCGCCTTCTACGAGGGCTTTCCCAACACGACCTATGTCCGCGACGTTTCGGCGGCCGAGTTTCTCGTACAGACGGTGCGCAAGTACCCAGGAGAAGTGACCATTTATAATGCGGGAAGCCTGACCAACATTGCCCTCGCGCATCGGATGGACCCGAGTTTCGCTAGAAATACCAAGGGCCTGGTGTTGATGGGCGGATACATTGACGGCAACCTATTGCAGGTGACAGGAACCGTCCGACAGGCCGACTATCAATCCGATATTAACCTCAAACTGGATCCCGAGGGAAGCAAGATGGCGCTCACGGCTCCGTTTCCGAGCATCACGCTGGTCGGAAACGCGGCCAACCAGTTCGCTCCCTCTGACGAGTTCCTGAATGAAGTCTATCAAGTTCAGAATCCGTACACAAGCCTGATGCAAAGATATTTTAGTAAGTTTGAAGAACCCCGAGTGATGACGCACTTCACACGACTCAGACAAGTACTTCATCATGTAGAACGCGGACAGCCCTTGTGGGACGGAACGGCGGCAGCGGTAATGGTGGACCCGGCCATCGTGACCAACTCGACGGAGTTCTACGTCGACGTAGACACGAGCTACGCGTCGCCAACGTACGGGAACATTCATGCTTACCAAGAAGCACTCAAGCCTCTGGCGCAAAATCTCCGAAAAGTACGCATGGTGGTGAGCATCGACGAGGAGAGACTCAAGGAGCAGGTGAAGCAAGCCCTGCAGTTTCCCCCGACCTGCGCGGATTTCTTGAGGGCTTCGGGATAATGCCGTTCCCAACTTCTCGGCATTGGTGCATTATAAAACAGCAGATAGGTAATGGTCATCGGAACGCCTTTGGTTCGTGGGGGGGAGGCTCCTTAAGGATTGTGGCGGATTGTATAGTCGAAGTAAAGGCAAACTCTATCTCATGTTCGAGACGCTTGAACATGATTCGATTTCAGCTCAATTGGTTCCTCCTATGATCCTTGAATCCTATGCGTTCGAGTCTTCTCCACGGGGCGCTCGCCCGAAGGACCTGATCCAGCAGAGGGCGGCTAGGTCTTGCCGATAAGACTTCAGGGGGTATAGCTGTGCGATCTTGAATTACTACGGCCTATCGGGAATCGCAACTGTACGTATCCACTGTTTCCTGACTTCTCCGGAGTCCGGTGATTCGGCGCAGACACTTGATCCATGCCCTATGCTCCAACTAATGTTAGTTGTCGCACTAGCAAGGTAACCCCGACCCAGAGAGGCGGCTCTGCGGACGATACAACATAGAGTGGACCTTCCCCCTCGGCCAGCAAGCTACAATACGTAGCCCTAAAAGCCTTCTGCCATGTGGCCATGCCCCGAGCCTCGAGGATTCATCTTTGCATACCGGCCGAAACCCGAGGTTTCCGACCCATATATGCCCAATCGTCCGAGTCAGTTGCTTTGGACTTGGCGAAGGAACACCCTAGTGAATAAAGAACTGCAGCTAGTGCTTCCCTTGAGGATTCTCTTGAGTAATTATCGGCGATCGCCCGTCTCCTCGAAGTTTGCCACTTTGGTGACAGTTTTCATGTTCTTGTTTGGTCTGCTTTCGAGTATACACGGAAGGCCAAAGTCTCGATGAGGCCATGACAACTCAAGTAAACCTCTGAAGAGAGTGTTTATGTATACGCGTAGACTAAAGACAAGGCCTCCAGCTTGAGTCTTTTCGTTGCAACCGTTATCGGCTATTCAGCTCGTCCAATCGTGTATCAAGAGCCATCAATCACTGATTCGATACTGCAACCCTAAGGGGTGAACCATGTGGGACCGAGATCCAAGTGCGTGATTTCCTTGTCAATGCCCAGGATCATCGAGGATTTATGAGGAGTTGTCTCCCTTACGATCCCCTGTTGCTACAAGTACGGAGATGCGTAGGCAGAAAAGGTACTAGGTGAAGGCCTGGCGCCTCTAGCAAAATGCGCTCGTTTAAAACAATGCCGACCCAGAAGCCTGGGGCAGCACTTTATATTGCTTTTCGCTTGCTGTCTGGCCGCCTGCGAACTGCTCACTGAAGTGTCGAATCATTAATCACTCCATGCCGTTATCTGTAAGTGTCTGGCATTCTTTCCGCCCATGCCCTCCAGGACATTACCTCTGAGTACTTACGAGCCTTTCAGTCAATCTTCTAGATAACTATCCGGACGCTTTCCGGGTGTCGCCTTAGCATTGCAGGATAGCTACCGCACTTCACTTCATATCCTCCATTATTGCTGGCCTATACCCAACCACAGACCACTAGGAGTCGAGCTCTCGGGCCTCCGTTGCTCAATGGTTGCAGTACCAAGATTGCTCGCCATCTCCGCCTTCGTGGTGGCTAGCGTCGAATCAGCACTCATAGACTTTGGTCCCCTTCAGTGTGGTCTAGTAGGTCCTGGTAAAGAAGTCTTGCCACGGGCACGACAGGGAAGTTTCAAGCTCGAGGAGCGAGCCGAGGAACTGCCTGCAAAGACCGTCAATGTTTACATACATGTGATTGCAAAGTCCGAAGAGGTGACTAAAGGAGCGGTGGATGTAAGTCTCCCTGGCGGAGAGACACATATTGTTGAGCAGTAACTGATCAATGGCTCCCAGGACGAGACTGTCGACAAGCAAATGTCCGTGTTGAACGAGAGCTATCGCGATGCCCGGATCACCTTTGTAAAGGCTGCAATCGACCGGAACGTCAATCCAACTTGGGCCGCAGGGAAAGATCACCCAGGCATGAAGAAATCATTGCGAAAAGGTGGCTACGACGAGCTCAACTTGTACTTTGTGCCCAAGACTGCAGACGGCTCGGCTGGGAACTGTCCCTTTCCAGAACAGCTCAAGCCAGGATCCGACGTGCTCGTCAACGATGGCTGCATCATCGACTCGAGGACGATGCCGGGGGGCTCGCTCAAGAGATACAACGGTGGCAAGACTGCAGTGCACGAAATAGGGCACTGGATGGGCCTCCTTCATACATTTACTGGAGGTTGTGACGAAAAGGGCGGCGGCGACCTTATTCCTGATACCCCAGCGCAAGCCAAAAGCACCAAGGGATGCCCTGGGGACAACAGCAAGTCCTGTCCCAATAAGCAGGGCACGGATCCTATCCATAACTTCATGGATTACTCTTTCGAGTTAGTATTGCCTATTTCTCGACAAATCATTCTGTCATGATCCGAAATTGGCCTAACATGATGACAGCGACTGTATGCGGGAGTTCACCAAGGGACAAATGCAGCGTATGCATGAGCGTTTGGACTTTCGAGTTGCGCAGGCGAACGGTGGCAGTCGCACCAATTCGAAGCCCCCTTCAGCGTCTCTTGACAAGCCCTTCGAGGACATTCCCATTCAGGATCTAGTAAGCGAGGATATTCCCTATCGGCGAATGACTTCAAGGACACAAGTAGTTTCTCTCCCCCGCATCCTTTTAATTCGTCCTTAGTGTATTGTAAGACGTGCCAAATGAGTCACGCCGTCGCCTACTTGCGACTTCATCACATATGTAAATGCTCAATCGCCGAGTTGATGTGAACATGAAGCTCTCCTAGCACGGGAGCTGCCTTGTGCTAAAAATTGATCAGAAACCATAGCATCCTGACTGCAAGATGACGAGAACGTGTGCAATAGACTATGAGTCGATCAATCGAGCTAGATGGGACGAGCGGGCGCCTATTGTGAGTACAATTCCAACTGAATTGAGTCGCTCTCCTCTCATGTTGCCCGGCAAAAACTGACCTCAAACCAACTTCAGCATGCTGCGTCAAGGGATTACAAGTTTCAGGAATACATGAACGATTCAGACTTCATTGGGGAAGTTGTTCGATTCGATACAGCTCTATTAGGAGACATCTCCGGACTCAATTGCGTTCATCTACAGTGTCACATAGGTACTGATACACTGAGTCTGGCAAGACTCGGTGCCGCTTCAGTTACCGGTTTGGACTTCTCAAGTGCCTCCATCAAGGAAGCACGTAGGTTGGCAGCTGCGACTACAGGCACCGGCGGGGAAAAACTTACTTTTGTCGAGGCGTCTGTTTATGACAGTCTCACAGCCCTCGAACCGGCTAGTTATGATCTCGTTTTCACGGGAATCGGGGCGCTTTGCTGGATCCCGAACATCCACGAATGGGCCAAGGTTGTCTCAGGCCTTCTGAAGCCCGGAGGTCGACTGTTCATGCGCGAAGCACATCCCATTCTTTGGGCCCTTGACGATGAACGTAAGGATGAACTTGTGATTAAGTTCCCTTACTTTGAACGCCAAGAGCCAGTGATGTTCGATTATCCCGGGACGTATGTCGATAGCGGCGATCATCGATTTACCACGACACAATGTGCAGCATTCAATCATGGATTGGGAGAAATCGTCGAAGCACTTTTGTTCCACGGTCTTCGAATCACAGGATTGACCGAGCATCGAAGTGTTCCATGGCCTGCTATACCTGGACAGATGAAGGCGGATGAACGAGGTATGTCCATCGAGCTACGTACGGACTGGTTCACGAGGGCGATTGACTAACACCTGATGAAGGAGAATATAGTCTCTTGGACCAGGACTGGCGAATGCCTCTATCATACACGCTTCAGGCAATTAAGCCGTGACCTTTACATCATTCCTGGGTATGCAAGCCTCGATCTAAAGATTTGTTCTATCTATTCGCCTGTACTGTAGTTCATAGTCTCAGTCTCATGAAGAACCAAGGTGCTCCTGCACCACTCTTTCTGCTTGGTCAAGGCATAGCTGAATCACTTGCCACAGGAGATTCCTGTCCAAGGTTCGTGGTATGCAAACCCCTGCCGCACCTTCGGGCAGCAACCTTGCCACGGTTCTGCCACATTCAGATATCTTTTCCTGTTCGCACTCGTTCAAGTCGGTAGGATGAGGTCCGTCTGTGATGACTTCCACAGCGAATCTCTCGCCGCCGCGGTCATCAAAGGCACATTTAGCGAAACAAATTGCGACAGCGAGTGGGTCGTGCAATGGAGGTCCCGCGAGACCACAAAGCTCCGCGTAGCTCTTCGCGAAAGATGCCATAATCTCGCTGTAAAGCTGCCGGACTGATGATACCTGACCCGAAGCGCCGTCCGAAGGTCCTGTTCCGAACTGGAGATATTGCATAATGTCCGGGGTCGCCAGCATCTGATGAGTGACGTCCAGTGGGATGAGGAAGGTCTTCTCTGCTAGTCTCGAATTACTGAAGATAGCTTGCGCAGCCTCTGGGTCGCAGTACATATTGAACTCGGCCCAAGAAGTCGTGTTTCCCACAGGTTCGACATGCGAGGAAGCATATTCATTCGTCACTAAGTTGCTGAAGTTGTCTCCGATGGACCCTCCCATGATGGAAAGTCCCCGGATGTGGTCGGTCAAGTCGGGATGCAGGGCGAAGAGAATTGCAACATTCGTGAGACTTCCGGTTGCAACCAGATACGCTGTGTTAGATTCTTGTGCTTTCAGAGCCTTGTACATCTCTTCGACCGCCGAAGCGTCACTTTTCAGCGGCATCGCACTGGGTTTCGGTAGGCCGGGCGTCCCGGACAAGCCTGTCTCGCCGTGGATATTTGAAGCGAACGTGGGTTCTCTACAGAAAGGCCTGCTCGCGCCAGGAAACACAGGTATATCCTCACGGTGAATTGCCTTTAGGACAGCTCGCGTATTGTATGTTGTATGCTCCAGGGGAGCATTGCCATGTACTGTGCTGATTCCCAGCAGCTCCACGGCCGGACAATGAGCTGAGAGGAGAATCGCAAATGCATCCTATCACGAAGGCATGTTAGTCTCCATGAATGGTCATGTCTTCCAATGGGAAAGTAGATCTCACATCATGACCAGTGTCGCAATCAAGCCAAATCCTGATAGGACTTGTATCCGGTTGCCAAAGGTTTCTTGCGTCTCCCGTTGTAGTTCCTGCCAGACTACCCATGATGATTGGAGTTACACTGTTTTCAGAGTAATGCGGTCATGCTTTTATAATGGAGCATGTAATGTAGTTGCGAAAATGGTCACTGCTCTCATACAAAAGTAATTAAATCATGTAAGGTTGCGGCGGCTGACAATTTTATAAGAATCGCAAAACATTCTAATGAATTCATTGCGCTCCACAACCTACATCCGTTCCACCCGTCATCCATTGCATCGAAGCTCGTTTTGCGGGTATAATATCCGCTTCGTCTTCTAGTCTGCCCCTGTCTTTGTCCTATAGGATCAACGTTGTCATCTTGAATGCTGGATGATTAGTCCGCGACGTCGATTTTGGGCAACAACTCCGTTGAGGCACCTGCAACTGCAACGTCATGCTGCTCCTTGGTGGAGACTCTCGTCACATGGGCAATACACTGCCTACGAGTGCGGATAGTGAGCCTGCGGCCTTTCAGTCGCAATTCCCGCGCAGTCTCGAGATTGGGGGCCCCGGAACTGGAGTCACATCCATGTCCGCTTCGGAGAACGCCGTTCGCCTTAACCTCTGACTCAACTGGACGAGAGATTTGATGGCTCAACGGGGTAAACAAGCACACTACATGTAGGCCACTCCTTTTGACAACGCGGGCAAACGTCTCGACGCAGAGACAGGTCAACGTATCAGAAGGTATCGCTGCTAACATCACGAACAATCAGATAACCAAGGCTATCCATTAATGATGTAAGGCCGTGCAGTAAAGCAACAGTATACACACGTGTTATCAATCGAAGCCATTCCCGTTGTCATGAGATATGGCTGCTGGTTATGTTAGATAAACCTGCAAGAACTTGTGCTCTCGAGATGATGTGCAAACGTGCGTGTTCACTGCGCCGTCGTATCTTTGAAGCATCGAGCGGTACACAGCTCTGGGGATAGTCAACGCTTGACACTTAGCAAGTCAAAGTTGACACTCATAGGAAGACTTGAAGACGATGATAACCAGGAGATTTCAGTAAAGATCAATTCAATGATTGAACAAACAACCCAGTCTGTGTGTTCTTTGGCAGATGCCAGACACATACCAGGTACAACACGTGCAGTTGACCTGTTCAAGACGTGGCTGCTGGTCAGGAACTTGAGCATCCTCCGAGATGAAACGCAGCGAATCCTTCGAAACAAATAGGACTGGAAGTCAAGTAGGGTTGCAATTCCCATCTGAAGCTGAAACTGTAGCTCATCCCTCTTTCTGTTGTACTTGTCAGCACATGGGCGGTAAAGAAGGTCGAGCTGGTGTTGTCCGTTACCCTTGCAAAGACCGTGACAGAGATCTGGTCTCCAAAGTCACCGGGGTCCTCTTTCGACTCTATCTTGAGAACATCCTCATAGTACTCAATGGCAAGTATGATACGCCCTTCAACCCATACATTGACGCCAGAATTTGGGCTGTCGAACTTCTCGGACTGGTTCGGCTGTATAGGTACGCCGCCATCATACGTTTTCGCGATGATAGGCTTTTCGGAATTATTGGCGATCACGAAATATAGAGGCATTTGGAAAAAGTGATACCCGAGGATCTTTGGCTCATCGAGTCAGCGTATTGCCTAAAGGAAGCCTCGACCTGAGTGACATACCGAAATTGATACTATTCTCCTGCTTCGTGAGACGTGGCGAACTCAGGTGTTGGAATTCCTGGCCGTGTTTTCAAAGTGCAGGACGACAGCAGCTCGATAGAAAACATGCGTAAACTAAAGATGCTCGAGGTTACAGCCTCTTCATATAATGTAGAACCTCGCCGTATAATCGGAACATGCGGTCTGGTTTTCGTAAATGTATCTACCTTGGGCATCAAAAGCCGCATGCTGTGCGATGTGTCGGTGTTCAATGGGAACCGTCGGTTTCCACCTCCTTCCCGCATGTTCCCGTCCCGCTTCACATTCTTGCAACGCGAAGCCCGCCCTCTCGAGATAAATAGCGCACTGAAACGTGCTCTTTAGCTACGTGTACGTAAGAGTGCGATGAGGATAACTTTCTGATGGTCTTTCCAACAAGCTCCCGTTATTTTGAAGTCCTTGAAGTTAGGAAAGCAGAGTTTAAATTAATGATGTGTCTTCGGTATCCGTTGCGCCGACGTGAGCCTCTGAACACGCCGTCCATATCATTACCAGTTTTTGCGCGCCAGAGGCTAATGGTAAACATGGTGCAAGCTGGGGATCTAAGAACTCCGTCTTGTTCCACAACATGATCGCCGCCAAGGTTGATGGAGACATGTATGGATCGCCAATCTGCGCGGGCACTCCAGCATCTGATATGTTGTCCCGCTATCAGTGTACCGCAGCACATGTATACGGTTTGATACCTACCTAGTTATTGCTACATTATTCTTTAGTAATTCTGATCCAGTGCAAACGCGCCAGGGACTATTGCATTTTTGGGTACCACAATTGCTCGTCATTCTCGCAGTGAACCGTTAAAGCTCTTTCCAAGTCTGGGAGCAAGCGGAATAATAGGACTTATCGAAAAAATATCATTGTCTGTTTATCATGATCTTTATCCAGTGCCTTCATGGTCACACACACTCGATACTAAGCAGAAATAGGCCTAGATTCTCGTGTTAAAGTGTGGTACGAGAAGGCGAGCGGCACGACCAACAGACACCCAATGTGTAACACCGCCGAATTTCCCCTCCTCGATCACCTATACACCTCCCTATTTCCATTCTTGAATCCTACACTACCACGCTTGAGAGCTACCAATCATATCGACTTGAACTCCCGTACTCCCTGCAGGGATGACCGTCCCATGCATGCCACCACCGCATCGAGAGGGAGTGAGACACAAGCTTCGGGTCGTCGGCCTCCTTTGAGATTCATGCGCCTATGAGATGGAAGGGACATTCTCATCAGGACAAGAATGACCGGCGATAGGATATCGTCGGCTCACGTTGGAAGAAATCATTGGGTAGTAAGGCCATTCAAGTCCGTTGTTTTCAATAGTGTTGAACCACGGATCCATGTTCCAGTAGCAGATGCTAGCCTGAGTGCCTTCAACGTTCTGGAGCTGTGATGAGGCTGAGGAGTGGCCTTCAGCTTTCCTTCCCCGCAGGATTGCCCCAGAGATCGTGGCATGTACTCTACCTCAATCCATCCCAGGACTGTTCGTAGGCTTCGTGGACGTTCTGAGCTCTTGGTTTCCTTTGGACAGATCAGTCTGCTTTACATCACCAACGAGGTCATCTACTGCGCGTAAACCTTCAGATCAGCTCTCATTGAACCCCGAAGGCTCTGCGAAGAATACGTCACGAATTCTAGGCAGCACCTTCGTTCTCTTTATCAACTCCTTTTTGTGTATCTTGTTGTCATGGGGTCCTCAATCGTCCAAGTGTCGCAAGAGTCTGTCTATTCATCAATCGTCGACGACGACGAAGCGTTCATTATTCGGTCATTTGGTGACTGGGAGATACGTTCGGACATCTTATATCTCGATAATGGCGCATTCGGTGCATGCCCGACGCCTATCGCCGAGACGCAACGAGAAATTCGTCGATGGATCGAGTCGAACCCCCACGACTTCTTTGAAAGATCATATGTTCCTGCAATATCGGCCAGTCGGGAGGCCTTGGCCGAATTCTTGAATGCCGACCTTTCCGGCTTCATCCTCCTTCCCGGCGCTACCCACGGCATGAACGTCGTCATACAGAGCGTACGTTTCACTGAAGGTGACGAGATTTTAACCACAAATCACGCCTACAGCTCTGTCCGCATGGCTTTGGAGCACGTGGCGAGACGCGATGGCGCCCGGCTCGTCACAGTAAACATTCCACTCGTTGTTCCTTCGTCCGATTACATCTTGCAAGAAATTCTCGCACATGTGACGCCGCGTACGCGACTCGCCATCATAGACCATATCCCGAGTCGCTCCGGTCTCATCTTTCCCATAAAAGACATCGTTCGAGCCCTCGAAGATCGGGGCGTGGACACACTGGTGGATGGCGCCCATGCCCCTGGTATGGTCGATATCGACCTCAGGGATCTTGATGCTCCGTATTATGTGGCAAACTGTCATAAATGGATGTGCGCGCCACGAGGAATCGGGTTCCTCTATGTTCGAAGAGACCGAATACAAAACATCAAACCACTTGTCATAGCACGATCACCATTCATGGTCAACAAGAATCGCTACACCGCGCTCGAACATGGCTTCTCGTGGATGGGCACCTTTGATCCTTCTGCGTTACTCTCGTTGCCCGCTTCAGTCAATTTCCTCCATACCGTCATTCCAGGCGGATATGGCGCGCTCACTCAAAGAAACCATGATCTGACAGTCATTGCACGAAGGCTGGTGTGCCATGCCCTCGAGATCCCAGTTCCTTGCCCAGACGACATGATTGGATCGATGGCCACAATACCGCTTCCAGACACCATCGAGCCGGAACGCGAGGGCATGCTGCCGATACAGCATACTTTATGGAGAAAACACGGAATAGTGATTCCTGTCTATGCTTGGCCCTCATACCCCAAGAGAGTGATTCGGCTCTCCGTGCAAGCCTACAATGTCTTGGAGCAATACGTCCGGTTGGCCGGTTGTCTTCGCTCAGTTTTGAGTGAGGAAGCCAGTCCAAGGTCAGGAAATACAATTCCTAAGAGCATCAGACCGCCACAACAGATCGTCGGAAAAATTGTGGAAAAGGGGATCTTGCCCAGAGAGTCCACTGAGTCCTGCTGTCACAACATGGAAAATTGGGGTAATGATACTAAGGGTTGCTTGGATTCGCCTCATCAGGACATCGAGTATCCGGCGCCTTGGATCCTTTGTCAACTAGCACAGCAGAGGATACGACGCATCGCGGCCTCGAGATTTAGCGGATACCCCGTGTCTTTATATCCAGCAGCAGGCGAAGCGGAACTACAATTCGCGTCCACCAACGGACAAAGAACAGGGCATGCAAACTTGGAAATCTCTCGAATGAATTACATACTCTCTTGTGTCGGTTCCAGAAGACTACCAGAGGCTACAATTCCTTTGATAAGCCAGCTTTTGGAGAGTCAAGACGTCATCCGAGCATGGCCCAAAGTGTCCCGCAGACTCAGAAACCTGACTTATGCTATTACGCGAACCATTACGTGCGAAATGAACGCTTTACGGACTCCCGCTGAGCTTCCCGCCACTGGTGATGACTTCGTTTCTACCATCATACCATACGCCACCGAAGCGGAAGGGGAGAGTCTGAGCCAAAGGTTGTGGCAGAGAGCGCTGAAAGACTCCAGCATCAGAGCTTCAAGGTGGTCCCCTTCAGGGGTCGACTCTTTCCTTCAAATATACTCTTTCCTCAAAGATCCCGTCGGATGGACCCGTAAGGACATACACGCTCAGGCAAAACTCTTCGTGTCAATGCTCAACGACTTGAGGCCAGAACTGGAACCCGTGAAGCTGTGTCTCGAAACTTGGGAATCGATAGTCGCACAGCTTGCACACGAAACCTCGTTTCTCGCACACTCAGAAGTACAGCACGCGGCCTACATCCACTTCTCGGATGACGAGCAGTTGGTCTATTCGTACATAGACATGGATAATCTTGGTCGCTCCGAGTTCGCAACGCCGTCCATTGTCATTGGCATGGTTCAGGAAATGTTAGGATCGGATGCAAAAACATGCGCCATTGCGCCTGTGACAGTTTCATTCACCTATCCCGTCTGCTCCAGCCACGAGAGCCGAGCTGTCGTCATTGATGGAAATAACCGCACAACATGCATCATTTTTCTTCGGTTCATAGCAACACACGGTGTTCCTGAAATTGGAGACGTCGACATGGTAAGAACGTACTGCCAGGAGCACGGACTGGGTCCTATTTACTGTGTCGACCTTTGCGCCGTCCTGAGGGAGCTATGGTCGAGTTACACATCTGTCTTGCAGCAACTCAAAAATATGTCGACCTCATTGACCTCATTTCAGCATGTCCAACGCATCCCGGCTCTTGTAACCGAAGAGCCGTGTTTCCTGACTAGAGCCGTCTCGGATCAGGGTGTGACAATCATTCAGCCTGTTCATCAGTCCATCTTTGCGTCCGATGATCTTCTAGTCGCTTTACCAGCAAAGGGTCAACTACACGGGCGGCCGAAAGGGTTTAGGGCTCTCCCAATTCTATGATAATCGCGTTCTGGTACCAGACCTCAAGGTAGTGGTTCGTGATTTGGACATCATCGTAGTTCTCGGACGTGAGTAATCATATGTTAGGCACAGGTGAATTCTTGGGACGCGATAGCAGTAATAAGGGTATCTGCGCAGACCTTGGAGTTAAATTCTAGTGCAATGAGATTCGACGAGCTCAAGAAGATGTATCGAGACGACATGGATGCATCCACGTCTCGTCTAAGAGTACTACATGTATGCTCTATGGACATTGCAGGACAGCGGCTGACAGTGTATATCATGAAATCGCCTCCAGAGAGTCCTTCTTCAGGCCATGGCCCAATCCGCCGCAGCTAAGGCATGAATCTTGGTAGTATCGAATATTGGAAGCTCACTGCCGGCTGCGTCCACCAAGAGCCCAATTTCAGTGCATCCCAGAATGAGGCATTCGGCACCAGCCTTGGCAAGGTCGCTAATGATTTGGCGATAAGCCTCTTTGGACACCTCTGTGATGATGCCATTGCAGAGTTCCTTGTAAATGATTGAATGAACCACTTCCCGTCCTTGTGCGTTGGGGATGACAACGCGCAAGCCATGCTTGTCGACCAGGCGTGATTTATAAAACTCCTTCTCCATGGTGAAACGAGTTCCGAGCAAGCCGACAGATCTAAAGCCGGCCTTTTTGATACTTTCTGCGGTGGGGTCGGTGATGTGAATGAGAGGAAGCTTGGAGGTAGGTTCTATGCCCGAAGAAACCATATGCATGGTGTTGGTGCAGAGAACAATGGCGTCGGCTCCAGCGCGCTGGAGTTTGACAGAAGCGTCATCGAGCATCTTCCCAGCCTCTTCCCATTTGCCGGCGTGCTGGAGACTCTCAATTTCTGCAAAGTCGAAGGAGAAGACGATGCATTTTGCTGAATGAAGTCCTCCTTGAACCTGGCGGACTCGTCTGTTGATCTCCTGGTAGTACGTTGTGGTCGATTCCCAGCTCATGCCACCGAGAAGCCCGAGAGTCTTCATCGCCACTGATTGCAAGCCGTCCCCCCGATATGGATCTTGAGAGATGTCGTCCTGACCAAGTGAGCTTATGCCGAGAGACGGCGGCAGGCGGGTATCAACAGTCAGTCTTAATGTATCGATTGAGGCACTGAGGCTGGTGTCTGCAGGCCGTCTTCTAGGTGTTCGATGTTATTGGATGAATAAGTTGCAAAGGCCATATCGAGGATCCTTATACAGGGGCATGCATAAGAGAGACAACCGCGCCGCTCTTCCTGCCTCCAACGATGTTGCCCAATGATGTTGCCTCCGTCACCAGATCATGTCCAATAGCGTGTTGGCTGTGGTTCTTGCATACACTGTACGTACATAGCAGCCATTCCTCATCGCCGCATCCAAGACGCTACTTGTTGTTCTCTGCGGCAATTACATTCGTGGTACTACAACCCTCACGAGGCGCAAGCTCATGAATCCCTCAATGACATATGCGTCTTCTGAGACGGACACCAGCGTACTCGGGGCATTCAATGAACAGCAGACTGTTCAATCACACGCTTTGAGAATATGGTCAAATTGTCAACGCGGCAAAGGTATATATGTAAAGAATCTCCCCTGCGCCTCGCTTCTGATAAAGACATGCTCAAACTATTGCTTGCTCGTATATCGCACGAAAAAAAAAACAGAACTCTGTCAATAAATGTCGTTCCTGAACGAGGACTGACCACATCATTCCTCACACGGCCTCGATTATGTACGTCGAATAAGCTCATTGCATCTATGCATTAACTTATTAGGGGGTCAAAGCGAAATCTCAGTTCTCGCCAGACAGGCATACATTTTCAAGCACGAGAAACTACATATAAGGAGGTATCTGCTCTTCTTTCCTTGTTATTGCTCTTACGACTGTAAGCAATGTCCGTGGATGGTAGTTGGATCCATTGAACCAGCTGATGAACTTGGCAGTGAAAGGTTTCAGGAAGGGCCAATGGTTAAATTGCACTGCAGTAGTCGACTGCGTTGGGTCGATTGGCATTCAATTATTAGGTCTCGTCGAAACTCTACTTGAGCCTCCGAAACGGATGCGCTTCCGTGTTGAAAACCCATTCGTCCAAGCTCACCAGCTCAGGTTCCGAGTATAAGAGATAAAAGTATTTCAGAGTTTCCGCCATCCAAAAACTCTCCATCGAGTCTTCTAAGCCTGGCTCTTGGTCTTCGGCAGGGTTCACATTCTTTACCGCGCTATATGCCAAGTCAGTTGATGTAAGAGCCTCGATTGCGGACCACATGCGCCAAGCTCGATCTTGCCAGGCTCTATCCCCAGTCACACGATACATGATGAACACGCTTTCAATCGCTTCTGGTCTGAGGATGTACTTTGGGTTGATGATCTTGGTGAAGCCTTCTGGAAGTCGTTGCTCCTGAATCAGACTCTCTATATCGGTTTCGGCTTTTTCATTCACTTGTTGTGCGATGCGCACACTCTCCTTCCAGAACGACTCGTTCCAATAGCACGAGCTCATCTCCGGACAAGCAGCAAGGTTGAACGCTTCTGGCATGACACCCTTAGGGAAGGAGTCATAGGCCCAGACACAACCTCGAGTGATCCTATCGGCCCAGTCCAAATGTGTGTCATTGGCTAAGAGTTTCCCTCCAAGGGCAAGCATTCCCCCAACAAAGCAAGTTAAATGACCTGAAGTGTGTTCAAGCTCAGTCGAAATGGAACCATCTGTAGCTTTCGTGTGTAAAACCCCGGGTAGTAAAATATTGTCATTACTGGGAGTCATGGGTCGAAAGAACAGACTTCTTGCCGCTGAAGTCATGCTCTGCAAATACATGTCGGCATATGTCTCGTTGATTCTTTCGTTCAACAGCGCAACCATTTTCGGGAGGTACTCAAAAGCGCTGTCGGCCATGGCACCCAAAGTATAGTCAAAACCGACGTCGAATTTCTCGTTGGCAGCATCGACCACAACAGGCCACATGCCTGGAAGCTTGGTTTGCATTTGAGCTTTGGCGAGTAGCTCACTGATATGTTGAACCGCATCGTAGTATTTTGCATCCCCAGTCACCAAGCTCAGACGCGTAAACTCCAAACTGAGTGAACCCAGTTCAGCGAGAAGGGTATTGCTCTGAGCTTTCTGCGCTTCGCCGCGTGCGGCTGCCTGAAAATCCCAGCGAGTCACTGGTAAGTGATTGGGAGTATCAAAGGCCTTGAAGACCATGTCTCCTACATCCCGAGCTTTTGCTAGCAGTCTCGCATCCCCACTCAGGTCGTGCGCGGATAGTAGGCCTCCCAGAAAGCGGATTGTTGTTTCAAAGACATTAACAGATGCAAGGTCGGTCGACTCAAAGGAGATATTCCAGTACACGGCGTTCACTGCCTCCTCGAATTCTGGTTTCATGTCCATAATCCAAAGAACATCAAGCGCATCGACCAGCGTTGCTCCCCATCCACCAAAATGATCCTTTGTCTTTCCCCCGACGGGAGTAACTTCGTCGTGTAACCATGCATTCTCCTTGTAGGCTTTCCAGCTTTTTCTGAATGCCTCGTAAATGGTATGTCGCCGCTTCGAACGTACTTCCTTCTCTTGCGCGGACTCCTCTCGGAAGGATGCCTGCACTCGCGGTAAGGCTTGACGAGACGGGCCTGGAATCGGTCGATACGTTGACAATGGATATTGATGTGAAACTGTGCGCCAGAGGAAGTTTGCATCCGGTTCCACCTGGACAGTTGGCGTCTTCGTCGGGGAAGGATAGGCGTCTAGCCTGTTGACTATCCAGCCTTGCCATAGAACGACAGCGACGACGAGGAGAGGTAGTATTGCGATCAATGGCCTTTTTGTAGAAGGCGTCATTGTCGTTGATGAATCACAAAGCAATCGAGTTTCGCCGGTTGGCAATTATCGAAGGAGCAGGACAATCGCGCAGAAGGCTCCGAGGTATGAAGAAGCGAAGTATCGAGTTGCCGCCAGAGCACTTCGGACATGCATGTGCTGGAAATGACGAAACTGGCAAAAACGGCCAGACATACATAAGACTACAGTAATGGAAAGCTTGTTCGGCGAATCATCGTCACCTCGCGTATGCGGACGACCAACATAGAGTTGCATCATGGGGCGACCATCTGCAAGAACAAGGATCACATCCTGGCGTCTGGCCCGGGAACGAGTAATGTTTGGTGACAATGGTTGGTGTGTGGACTCATGAAAACAACTGCGTGGAACTGCCATGATTGTGGCCTCGAGGGCGCTAAACAAAAAAGATTGATTGGAGCTGAGTTATTTATATTGTAGTTATTTCCAGCCTAAGAGCGAGAAAGATTCATATTCACAGAGACTTAGAACGGAGCGCCTGAAAAGACGACAACGTACATAGCCACTAACGCAGTCATGGCTGTATACACGTGTATCCGAGCGTCGATATCTGGTACTGAAATTCGACTTGAAGAGAATTTCAGCCCCAAGACATAACTTGAGTGATCGATCACTAACTGATAAACTTGGTCCACTTCTTGATAATTGGAAGCGGCTCGCCATGATAGAAAGCGGCCGTCTCCGATGACATGTGAGGTGAGGAACACCCACGGGCCCCGTTTCAATGTTCTGTTATTATCCGTTGGTCGCAACGTGCATCAATGTATCTGCAGCACTTCCGTTGACAGTAGAGCCTGGCGTTTCTACACCAGACCATTAAAGTCCAGAATCCCCCTTTCCCACACCAGGAGAGCAAAGTCCGCCAGATAATTCTTCACTTATTCCTATGCTTGTTCCTGTGCTTCGCACGGTGCATGTATGAGATCATGAAAATTTTCATATTCGCGATCGTATTACTGAATCCTTTCAGTCCCACATTGTCGCTTTGCTTCTATCCCAATGGTGATGTTGCGCCTCAGGACAGCCCGTGCTCGGATGATACAAGACACTCGACGTGCTGTGGGCAGGGCTACGCATGCTTGAGCAACAACATATGCATGGCGACTGGGCTGGAGCTTCAGAAGCCGGGAGCATCTAAGTACGTTCGAGGAAGCTGCACAGACAAGACATGGCGAAGTGGTCAATGCCCAAATTTCTGCGCTGACCCCAAGATCGACAACATCGGCGGCGGCGAAGGCATCGGGAAGTGCAGTGGTACGGACACACGTTTTTATTGCATCAACGGCGTCGAATATGATTGTACGTCGGCACGCAAT
This sequence comes from Hirsutella thompsonii MTCC6686, assembly GCA_000472125.2. Lineage (NCBI taxonomy): Eukaryota > Fungi > Ascomycota > Sordariomycetes > Hypocreales > Ophiocordycipitaceae > Hirsutella > Hirsutella thompsonii. The sequence continues at coordinate 28,860 of APKU01000192.1, forward strand.
ATACTCATATTCCAGAGTAAGCACCGCAATATTGTTTCACTGCACTATGAATTCAAGGCTTAAGTTTATCATCTCCCTCTCACAGAAACTCCGACTGTCGTTGCAACGATAGGAATGAGCTCGGACTCGGGGAATGCCTCTACAAGTCAGGCCACTCCCACGCACTCTCCTACGGACAGCTCAACCACAATACATGTACCCACGACCCCAGTTGCTGAAGCAACGAATCCTCCAACAGCTACAGAAGCGGCATCTTCAACGTCTAGTATGAAGATAGGGGTCGGCGTGGGTGTAAGTGTAGGGGTAATAGCCATCCTTGCCGCTGTCATCGTCGGGGTACGATTACATCGGCGGTCCAGGTATCGCCAGGATACCGACAAACCTGTTCCAGCTCACACAGTCAACGACTCGGGCAAACTTGCTCAGAAAACGCCAAGCATTCATGAGATTCACGAGGCCCCAGCCGAAGAGCGCACTCAACCCAGATACGAGCTAGCTGGGTCCTGATATAAAACACATCTCAAGTGCTACTTCGTTCAGATGCACGTGCCGGATCTCCATAGATCTTGAGAGAGCTTATCCAGGATGAAAGCATACCTGCTAGGATATGCTCCTTTAACTTCCAAGCCTTCATCACTTTGCGTATCGAATCACTTGTAGGAATGGCTTCGAATCTTGACACCCCCGTTGAAGCGTTTGACTCCGTCCTGCATTGGAAGACACAGAATTGAGAAGTAAACTCAACTCATTGACTTGTACATAATTCACTTCATTTTCGGACGGGAAGAGTGTCGCGCTTGGGACACAAGTCATTTCAGCGTCTATCGAGTGTTGAATGAAGTTTGTGCTGCCGCATAGGGGTGATGCAAATGAGCACCAGAACCGCCCATACGAGCATGGTCAACCAAACCCGTCGAAATGCGCCGACAAACGACTCGATAACACCATCATACCACCCCTCTGGCAGAGACTCTAGCTCTTTTATGTCGTTGGTTATTCGACGGATAATTTCGACAGCGTTCGGCTCATCCTGGAATCGCTCCCAAAGGCGTGAGTTGAGAGCCGACTGGTACACCACCGAAGCAATAGTTATACCTGCAGTTCCACCAAGACTGCGCGCTAGATCTAAATACATATTAGCAGGTTCCCGCCCTTACAAGCATGTTTCATGGGCCGAATGATCCTTACATGTGCTTGACGTGACGACTGCCTGTTGAGAGTGATCAACGGCGGCGATGCAGGCGATCTGTGTTGTTGATAGTACGGCGCTGTAACCGGCTCCCACAAAGAAGAACGCCAGCGTTGTCAAGGCCCTTGGGGTAAGACTTGTTTGTAGTGAGAATAAGGAGGTCCCTATAATCAAGAAAACGCCACTCGCTATGCCTAAGCCAACAAACTTGCCGGTGCGTTTCATGAAGTATCCAGCGCCAAGCGCTCCCATAGAGGTCCCGATAGGAGACGACAGAGTCCTTATACCTGCGGCTGTGGCAGATTCCCCAAGAACTTGCAAGTATAACGGAACGTAGAATACGCAAGTCATAGCAAGCATCGCAACGAGAAGGCTGGCTAGGCAGGCTGCAAGGACCGTACGGTTGAACAGGAGCTTGACTGGGATTACCGGCTGCAGGGCTTTACTTTCCCACCAGATGAAAAGGAAGAACAGAATAAGAGACGCTGAAAGAGCCGAGATCGGAAGTGGGTGATACCAAGGGACCAAATTCCCTCCCGAATTGAGCCCCAACACGAAGAAGGCCAAGAACGAGCAGGTGAGAAACACGCCCGGAAAGTCGATGCGGGCTAGATAGGATCTATCAGATTGCTTCGGCGGGACTTTTACGAGGATGGCAACAGCAAGAGCAGACAGCAGTGCTGGTGGAACCTGAATTAAGAAAGCAAGTCTCCAGCCGATGGTAGTGTAGTCGTTGAGCAGCCCGCCAAAGACGCCTCCTATCATGGATCCGGACGCGAGCCAAAGATTGGCGATGCCACCGACGAGACCGCGCTGTCTAAGGGGAACAAGATCGGAGCCTAGGAAGGTCGGTATACTCATCAGGCCGCCGCCGCCGAGTCCAGCTATGACCCTTCCAAGAATCATTACGTATTGAGAAGTAGCGAGGCCACAGATGAGATTTCCGGCCGCAAATACGATATTGCTGAATACTAGACCGGGACCGCGTCCGAATATGTCGGTCATTCGGCCGGAAATGGGCTGGCATGCTGCGTTGGAAATAAAGTAGGCCGTCGCAAGCCAAGGGAGCATATTGAGAGAATGGAATTCACTCGATATTGGTGCAGATAATGTGGCGATTATTGTCGAATCAATGGATCCGAGGAAGACGCCAAACCAGGCTGTGCTCATAATGAGGGCCAGCCTTGTGAAGGACGGTTCCTTGGCGATTATGGTTCGCTCGTCGTCTCGCCCGTTTGGTGTCTGATCATTGCAGACTTGTGAAGCATTCGGCTTGAGCAATGGCGTCGTCTCCGTGTCAATGGTCGTCTCCTCGTCGACTGGGGGCAATGCTTCGGCGCGATGAGGTGGCATGACGGTCTCGACGGCCGAATCTCTGGCGGTTGGTGGAATCGACATTGAGAAGAAAAGCACCACGAAAGGTATGGATGGTGAGAGCGACTCCGCGTAGATCGAGGCAGAACCTCCCTTCATGATTAACGGATCAAGGAAGTCCTAGTCCGACTATTTAGAGCTTCGCCGGACTGTCGGTGGTTACTTGTACGCATAGTCGATGTACGAGTACATATTCCAACTGTTGTGCAGTCCCATCTTTGCAAGCTTCTCTCAGGGCTGGAAACAGTGATGGTCCGGGAGTCTCACAGCGGACAACCCGATGGACTGGCACTAATGAATAATGTATTGATGCTGGCAAACTGAATATCTGCAGAGAGGCGTCGCTCTCCCGGCTGCATCTGCATTGGCCCGGCTGCAATGGCCGTCTGCCACTCCAAGATGGGTTCAGGTTTCGCTTCCAATTCAATCCAAAACCCTGGTAGATCGCTTTAGACGGCAGAATGTTTGCTTTGGGCTGTCTGAGACCTGCAGTGCGACGCGGACATCGGCATAAATTGGTACATGTTCTCGCGAGTCTTGACCTCGACCTCGACCTCGACCGTGCCGTTCCTGGGATGGAAGGGGTCGCGGGCTGGATATTACGAGCGAGCATTGAGGACACACTCGAGCATGATTGATCAATTGGGCAGAAAGGGGTGTGTCCATTGCGTGAGACTCACTTTATGTCTGCAGATGGACGATCTTGCTTCAGCATGCAAGTCATGCCGCTTCTTCGTATTCAAAGGGAGACAATGCGCGACGTTCACGCTTGAGCATGAGAGAGCGAATAGCATGCTTCAAGTCAATGTAATATAGTGCTGTATGTATGCAGCTAAGTGCCCCGATGCAGGATGCGGGAGTTTAGGGGGGGACCAATCTCATTCTCGGCTTCCCATCAAGAGAGAATTGACAGCAAGTGAGGTGTATCTTGTAACACACGCGTTGCAGCTCCAAAATCGACCATCACTTTCTTGCTTTCAAAGCACACCCTAGAAGTAGGGGAAGCAGACTGTCGACCGAAATCATCAACTCCGTAGCCCCCGGGATCCTTCGGGACTTGGACGGAGTGCATCCGGAGCCCCGCACCGGAAAGTTTCCGCGATCTCCACACCGGCACAGTCCCCTCAACGCCGCTCGGCTCCATGATTGGCCTGTGATGAGAATCATGGCTAATGCCGGAAAGCCGCGTCGCATTTGCAGTGGTTTGAAGGCGTAAGCTTACATTACAATTTCTACAAGAAATCTTTACGTTTGTACAGATACTGTAGACCGATTAGCTTCTCTTCCTCCAATACCGGAAAAGTCGTTGGCATCATCCGGCATCGACTAAGTTACCAGAAATCAGTACCCAGCAGTGACTAGACTGCAAGCTCTTCATCATGTCCGATTACACGCTTTATAGCTACTTTCGATCTTCGTGCTCGGCCAGGTTGCGCATCATCCTCAACCTCAAGGGCATATCTTACGAAATTGCCGCAGTCAATCTTCTCAATGGAGAGCAATTGTCCGATTCACACCGAGCTTTGAATCCTTCCGGGACCGTGCCGTTATTAGTATCTCGCCAAGCGCAGAATGATGGCTTCAAGATTGGACAGTCTGTCGCGGCGCTAGAGTTTCTCGAAGAGGTCCATCCCGAAACCCCAATCTTGCCGCCGACGAGCGACGCCAAAGGAAGGGCCATTGTACGAACGCTGGTCAATATCATAAGCTCCGATACACAACCGGTGACGAATCTCCGCATTATGCAGCGCGTCAGGGCCCTGGGGGGAAATGCCGAGAACTGGAACAGGGAGCTCATGACGGACGGCTTGCGCGCCTACGAGGCCATTGTCAAGGACTGCGCGGGAACGTATTCCTATGGGGACTCGGTGACAATGGCCGACGCCTGTCTGCTGCCCGCGGCATGGAACGCCGAAAGGTTTGGCGTAGATCTCAAGGCGTTTCCGACAATTTCCAAGATTGTTGAGAACCTGGACAAGCATCCAGCCGTCATCAAGGCGCATTGGCAGAATCAGCCAGATACCCCAGAGAACCTGAGGGCACAGAGGTAGACGGTTCAATCTGAATCGATAATAACAACATATCATGATTATCATCTTCAGATCGGTGATTGTGCAGAGCTGAGCAGGTTTAATCTCTACATCAAGATATCTGCGATACATTATACAGGGAGCCATTGTGCCTGCCGTCTTTTCCGATCCGTATCCGCGGCTAACCCGAGCAGACAAAACAGGGAATCACGAACAAGGTTAGAACAAGGGCAGAGATGGTAGAATCTTGCCAGAAACCTCGCCAAAGCCAACCAACGAGCCCTCCTTGCCAGCCCAGCCCCGAATGACGAGCGTGTCTCCGTCCTGCAGGAACTTGCGCTCCTCGCCGCCCTCGAGTTGCAGCGCGACCTTTCCGCCCTGGGTCTGCTCGAGGATGCTGCCCTGCGAAGTCGAGTCCTCGCCGGATATGGTGCCTGAGCCAAATAAGTCACCCGGCCGCAAGTTGCACCCGGTAATCGTATGATGCGCAATCATCTGCGGCCATGACCACAGCAGGTTCCGCGAGTTTGTTCTTGAAATGGTCGTCTTGTTCCCGTTCTCCGCTATCGAGTTGTTAGTTGGCCTGCTCCATCGGCTGTCGCTTGATGCGATCAAGGTCAGGTGGGCTTACTGATATAATCCACCTCAAGTTCAACGGCAAGAACATTGTCCTTGGCCTTTTCCTGGAGATACGGGAGGAGAGGCGTGTCATTGGCAATTCCGGGACCCTTGGCGTCCTTGAGGGCATCTGCGAGGACCACCCATGGACTGATGCTGGTTCCCATATTCTTGGCTGTGAAGGGTCCCAGGGGAACATACTCCCAGGCTTGTATGTCTCGCGCACTCCAATCGTTCATGAGGACGTACCCGAAAACATACTCCTCGGCTTCGTCGACCGCAATAGGGTGGCCCAGCTTGTTTTCCCTGCAGATGAACATGCCCATCTCCAGCTCAATGTCCAGTCTCTGACAAGGAGACAGGGACGGCACCTTGGGCTCGGCCTTGGGGTCCTTGAGGATCTGTCCCCAAGGACGATGGATCGGAGTTCCTGAAACAACCACGCTACTCGCTCGCCCGTGGTAAGCGACGGGCAGGTGGAGGTAGTTAGGTTGCAGGGCATTGGCTGGGCCTCGGAAGAGAACGCCAACGTTGTAGGCGTGGTTCTTCCCAGCGTAGTAATCCGTGTAATCGCCAATGGCCATGGGAAGATGGTTCTGAACATCGGTTCGTGGAATCAGCGCCGTCTTCTTAAGCTGCTCATTATCTTTGAGAATCTGAGGATGCTTCGTGTCTGCACTCAGGACGCCTTGCAAATACTCGCGAACGGCACGGTGATGTGATTGCCCGAGAGCGGCAAAGTCGTTGAGCGTGCTCGCTGAGAAGACGCCGGCGTGCTTCTCGATTTCCGAAGAAGGGGCGAATCCACCGCCCGCGGCAAAGGCCTTTAGGTCTAGGGCATAATCGCCAATCGCAATCGCAGGACGAGGTGTCGCATCGGACGAGGTAGAGATGGTGCCAAAGGGTATATTGGCGATGGAGAAGTGAGAGGTCGGGTCAATTGAAAGCCAAGACATGATGACGGTCGTCTTGAGGCCCGTTGTTTCGTGCTTACAACGAATATTCAGCCAAAAGGAAAGGAGGACGGGAAAAAGAAGAAAAAGAAGAGTCAGAACGGCCTGACGGCTGGTGACAATCGACATTGATGCTTTGGTGGAGCAACAGGACGGAAGCTCAGACGCAACCCCGCGAAGTTGCCGGCGCAAGCCGAACAGCCACAGTGGGGTGGGAGGCGGAGAAGCGCGGAACTGGCCGCCGTGTTGGTTGGATCATGGATGGATCATGAATGGATGCCATCAACAGCCTCGGATTCCCGTGGTGGATAAACAGGGGTCTCTTGCCGAGCCGCTTCTCCACTCAAACTGGAGCTGGACACTTCAATCAAGATCAACCAAATCGAAACGGTATTGAAACGCCATGTATCGTCTCGTGAGACTTACACGTTGAGTTCAATGAAAGCAAAGATTTGCCTCATGTGAGCGCCTTTGAGGGTGACGAGATGGAAGTTGCAGAGCTCATATAACAATGTAACAAAATTTCATTTATTATGTGAGAAATACATCTCATTTTATCGTTCATTGTAAGCTACTTGTCGGGCGCTCAATTATGCAAGTTGTATCATTGAACATTTCTATGTAAAAATGTCCTCTCAAACCAAAGCACACCACCGCCTCGGAGCCTTACACTTTCCTATAAAGCTGCGTAAAGTCATACTCTATGCTACTCACTTTCTACAAGGTAGTCAGCATAACCATAACATCAAGTATTAGAAGCAATTTGATGACACTTGAACATACCAGCAAAAACTTCCGAGTCTCCTCTTCATCGCCCTCCATCGACTTGAGCAGTTTCAGAAAAGGATCCCCGGCGGCTTCAGTGTCCGACTGGCGAATCCGATTCATGTTCTTCCTGGATCGCCTGTCAATGAAGTCAAGGTACTTTTGCCGACGAATGTCAGCGTAAGCGTCGAGAATATCTTCGTCGGCCTTGCCCTCGTAGTAGCCGATCAGACAGTCCGCCAGACCCCCGACGTCGAGCACGGCGGCCATGCAACCATAGCCGCCAAACGGATTGCAGACGTGCGCCGCGTCGCCAGCGAGTAGGATACGGCCGACTCTCATCCTGTCAACGCATCGGTTGTGTATTGTGAACTGGTCCGTCTGCTGCACCGTGTACTGGCTCGGGTCCGGGTGTCCGGGCAGCATCCTCTTGAATGCCATATCCCGCCTGCGCAGATACTCCTCGTCGGAAAGATTTGAGGCAGAGTCGCCGTATGTCACGCGCCAAAGCGGTCCCTGATCGCCTTGGGCTTTGCCTCGTTTTGCCACCAGGCCCCAGAATTCGGGGTCGATCAGGTAGTTGCCGCCCTCCCATCCGTGTTCTTCGAAACCCTTGTAAAATACCTGCCAACGGGTCAGATATCCTGTTTCAAGCTCGACATATACGGGAGTTATACGTTCTGTACCATGAGCCGGCTCTCAAAAGTCTCGCCGGGCCAGTTTCGCCCAAAGAGACAGTGTCGCACCGTACTCTTCCCTCCATCACACCCTATGAGATAGTCTGCTTCGAACGTCACGGTCCGCTCCGTACGTTCCTGGCTCGTGTCTTCAACCGTTGCCCAGGCCTTGTTCTGGTCCTGTTGAACGTCAATCACCTTATGATTGAACAGTACCGTGACGTAGTCGCCGTATTTCTCCTGGCAATGTCGAAGCAGAATCGCAAGAATCTGGTTGAGCGGCAGTACCGTCATCCGGTCTGGGTCATCCTCGACGGCAGAAAGATCAATCCCTGCCAGTGGTTCCCCCGTGCGGACACTTCGCCAGCAAATGTGTGGGAAGCGCGTGATGCTCGCAGATCGAATATCGCCGAGAATGCCGGCTCTTCGGAAGACTCGAGTTGCTGGCACTCCATACTGCGTAGCGCGCAGTCTTTCGTCGACCCGATCCCACGACTCCAAGACGATGGAGGAAATGCTGCGTTGCGCCAGGAGCAGAGCTAGCAGCAGTCCTGCGGGACCTGCCCCAATGATGAGAGTCTGTCGTCGCAGTCACAAGACGTCAGAAATTTGTCGGTAATAGTCTCACGGGATAAGAAACACCTTTTTGAATGGCCGCGCACATGGTTCCCGCCTATGAGAACTATCCGTTGGACCATGACCAGGCCCATCCGCATCTGCCGATATGCCCATGTCGACCCTCGATAAATTAACACCAAAGAGCTGAAGAATTGCTGAAGGTAGGAAGGCTTTGTCAATCTACAATAGTTCGGGTAGCGTCGGTCAGTTTGAGTGATCCCACTACGCGTAACGTGGAAGAAGCTTTTCTGAATACGAATACATCCGCGTGTGTAGGGGTGAGCGTGGCTTTTGACATGCCCCTCTCGAGTAAGGAACCTTGATCTGCTTAATCAGGTAGATAATGCATATACTCACCGATGACGCGAGGTCCCTCTGCATTAGTTTGATGGCATTGGGCGTCAAGAGCTGGTTTCACAAGAATTGTATCCTCAGTCATTTTACACTGAACCGCGAGCTCAATACGAAGGGCGTACGGCATGTAGGCGTGACGTATAGGCTGTGATCGTTGAAAAGGGCAGTCTCGGTATTCGGCTCGACGTTCGGTATCCTCTCACATTGTAGAAACAGTCTTGGTGCATATGTGTGCTTTATTTCATCGCATTGACGAACGATATTGATTACACCATTATTTATGACTCAATATCCCATGCTGTCACACTTCGATCCTATTGCAACGGCTCTTACCTGTAAATCGATGCATCACGTCTACAACTCGAGATTCATGTCCTGTTGAATAAGTCCAGCGAAGACGATATGGAAGATATGGCAATGCCCGTCACTTGCAATCCTAATTTCATCACCATGTATCAGTCTGATGATCAAAGGTCGATGTGATTCCGTGTATGTATGATCTGATGCCAGAGGCTTTGGCTTCGGGTGAATAAGAGCTTCCGGTATATATACACAGCAAGAAAGCTTATCCTTTCTGTCTGGTCCTTTTGCAGAGGGCCGAGAACATTCGACGACAAAAAAATTAGAATCAATCCAGATAGCGAATTTCCTATCTTATTATGAGATATCCCCTCGACCTAATTATCCTACCGATCATATCTGTTAGTGCCGCCATCTAGATGTAGCTGATGGAGTGATGTTTCTTAGTGGAGTCTCGGGCCGTATCAAATGGTGTTCATACTTGAAAATATTGACAAATATGAGCTTGGACGCCTGGAGACTACATACATAGCAGACGCGTAAACTGACAGAAACACTGTGAGCTCCAATGCCGCTTTTGAGTATGCCAGCCGGAGCTTCCGTACTCATTCCAAGCATGTTCGTTCTGCACTTGAAACATGGAATAGGGGTGTAAAGGCTCACCTCTGGCATTGAGATTGTAGGCAAAAGATTAAATCTTCACTCATCAGGAGGCCAAGTGTATTGCTTCGCCTCCGTCCACGCGTCCTCTACCACATCCGTACGCCAATTAATATCATTGAACATCATGTAAGTCAAGGATGTGAGCTGTCATCACCAAGAGGACGGCTCGTGTCTCTTCGGCTTTCGCGGCGTGGCAGCAACACATTGATAGCAAAGCACCATCCGGTCATTCTGAGACGATTCGCCAAGGTTGACTTGCATCGCCCTTGAGTTTGCGTGCTCGCCTGCCTTATTCGAAGACGTCCAGTCTTACAAGCGCGCCCTACACCCAACCAGCAGTGACGCCAACGCGCGACTGATGAGCACTAAACTCTGACTCACCCCGGAACCTCACCGTTCAAGTATTTTTCCCATGCTCCTAGCCCAAGCTTCGTGGTCTAACATGTGCTTAAAAGAGGGTATGCACTCATATTCTACTCTATCCGGGGTGCGCCTTCTAAGCTACGATCGCTGATGTGAAATTGTGAGCGGCTTCTGAGGTAGTAACAGGCGTCATTTTGGTATGCCCTTTGACGGGTTTAACACTGAAAACATGAGGACCATGCTTTCAAAGAATCCCATGCGGCCAGGGCCTTCACATTCGCTAGGATCATGACAGAATCGAGCAAATACATGTATGAAGCTCATGTGTCTGTGCTATACTGTGTTCGGCCTTGGCTTTAGCAGTCACCTCATGGCATAAATGTAAGAACTTGACGTCTTCTGGTGGCTGACATTGTTTTCAATCTTATGCGAGTGGGCGTCTTCATTCGCGTGACCGACCCCCCCCCCCCCCCCCCCCCCCCCCCCCCCCCCCTTTCTTTCTGCAGTCGCCCCCTGCTCCAGTCATGAGCAACATCAATGTAGAGCCTCGTTCTGTTGCTTGCAAGTCTATGCTCTCTTTGCCACGTTCCCCCTTTAGTCGTCTCACTTTTCCAGTCCTCCAAATGGAGATATCACATCTCTTCGAGCCTCAGCAACGTCACCCTGCATCCAGTCCATACAGTTGAGTCGCGTGGTCCTCGCGTCAGGCACAACATTGAATCAAACGGTCGCCGCCGTCATGGAGTCGAGCCGACTAGCCTACGTATCAACAACGGTCGGTGTGACGAAGCAAAATACCTGAGCCTACGGGAATGTCTCACGCAGCTCTACGCGCAGTGGGTGTGTGCCGTCTTCGCTGTAGAGAACCGGGTTTCGGGTTGAAAGTAAGGGCCGACCATGATTCTACTCGGCATTAGTGCTGCAGTCGCGCCGTGAGCGTAAGCCGGGCCTGGTGCCGATTCGCAGCAGCCGTCGAGTTACGGACCCCTGTTGTCTCTCAATCGGCTTCCAAGTGCCGTTATCGTGGCATGCTTTCTGACTGGGAAGCCCTTTGCTACAGGGAGACTCCTCGTCGGCTCCATGTGCGACCCCGAGTGCCCGCCATGTTTGTCCCCTTCAACTGCTACGGTACTTCGCAATTGCAGATTCTTCATGTGTTGTTGCCTGCACAATGAAGAGGGGTGCCAAGTCAAGCGAAATGTCTTGCCACCAATGCATGTTTTCTCCTCCGTACTGACGCACATGGGAGCACACACCGTCCAATCATACCTTAATCCAGGAGACATTTCTGGCTCATACTATTCCCGTCGCCCCCATGGAGACCCCGCGGACGGCTCGGAGCCGATGCTGGGCTCGAGCGATGATCGACATTGTTGTAATATTTAGTCGTCATGGTCTGCTCTGCTCGGGGGACGGTTTCCCTGAGTATTTCGATCTTTTGAAAACTCGAGCAGTTATTCTGCGGTTTTTCTATCATGGGCTCAATCGACTTCACTAACCATGCCTCGCAGGGCCCCTGGCTCTCCAATGGCAATGTTATCCACGTACTCGGACTCCTTGGACTTCTGGTAATGACTGCAAGCTTTCCTCATTGCACACGGGCACTAACTGGGTTGCAGTTTGTCGGTTACATCGTGGCACAAGGCATCTATCGAATCTGGTTCCATCCACTCGCCAAATTCCCGGGACCAATTCACATGTCCCTGACATCTGTCCACGCACTCTACGCAAACCACGTTACCGGAACTTGGACGCGGCAAGCGTTGGATCTACATCGAAAGTATGGCCCTGTGGTACGAATCGGACCAAATCACATCGCACTAGATGGGTCTATCGGCTGGCCAGAAGTATATGGTCATCGAGCAGGCAAGCCCGAATTCCAGAAGTTGCCGCCCCTTTTCAAGGATGACAACCAGGCTCTCATCGTTGCGAGTCGCGATGTCCATAGACGTCAGAGACGACAGCTGGGACACGCATTCAGTGATGCGTCTCTGGCGCAACAAGAACCGGTTATTGTCAAGTATGTCGACATGCTGATGGACAGGCTTTCGGAGCGCGCAAGTAAGGGAGAGTCCATCAACGCAGTGCAGTGGTTCAATTTTGCAACCTTTGACATCATTGGCGATTTGGCCTTCTCCGAGCCCTTTTTCTGCCTTGAGAATAACGGGTACCACCCTTGGATCTTTTCGATATTCAGCGGAATTAGGGGCTTCAACCTCCGGCGCTTCAAGCAGTGCTACCCACTCTTGGGTTGGTTCGTCTCCTGGGGAAGGGACACCCTGTTGAAGACGTCTCTCGCGATCCGTAGCAGTGGCAAAGACAAGGCCAGAGTCCGCATGCAGCGTTCGTCGGACTCCCTGCCGGGCCACCATGACTTCATGCATTTTATGCTGAAAAAGAACCGAGACGGAGCTCAAGGCATGAGCGAGGGCGAGATTCTAGCCAACGCCACCACGCTCGTGGTCGCAGGGAGCGAGACCACGGCAACAGCATTGTCAGGCTTCTGCTTCTACATCGCCCGAACCCCCAAGGCGTACGCTGCCTTGGCAAACGAGATCCGCACAGCCTTCAAGTCGGAAGACGAGATTAATCTGCGCAGCACGGCATCGCTCGAGTATCTGCAGGCCTGCATCAGTGAGATCCTTCGAGTGTATCCACCTGCGGCTGAAACTCCGGCAAGAGTCTCACCAGGTGACATCATCGACGGGAAATTCGTTCCGGCAGGGGTGAGTTACTACTACTTTCTATCTTCAAGGCCTTTCGCAGTACTAACCTTCCCGTCAGAGCCGTGTCAGTGTCTATCAGTGGGCAACGTTCCACAACCCGGTCAACTTTGCCGATCCCGACTCCTACCTCCCTGAGCGTTGGCTGCCTGCGACTCATCCCCTTTACGACGAACGTTTCACGCAAGACAAGAAGTCCGTCTTCAAGCCATTTAGCTACGGTCCCCGAGATTGCATCGGCAAGAACTTGGCCTACTCTGAGCTGAGACTCATCATCGCCCGTCTTCTCTTCCGCTTCGACTTCGAGCTACTTCCTGGCCAGGATCGGTGGCACGACGACCAAAAGATCTTTCTCATCTGGGAAAAGGGTCCATTGTTTATCCAGCTCCGTCAGCGTGAGTTGAAGGATTGAGAAAGGCTGAGGGGTAGTCGACTGGTGAAGTCGGAGGTTTTGCGTGCATAAGACGGCGTTCGGTGGCGATGACACTGTGTTTTGTTAACCACAGTCTCCGTGGTTTGGACCCAGACCAGGCTTAACGGCCATTTGTTAGTTGCAGCTCTACATACAGTGTTCTGAGAATCTTCATCTCGACTCAATTCGATTATATGGCAACTCCGTGATTTATGCTTGATAACGTCGTTGGACTCGATGCCTCGCGATACCAGTTTTCTTCGACGTCGTCGAGACACCCGCCTACCGTAACGAGCTCATAACCTTGTTCACTGGCCAAAGCGATCGTGAATCTCGTAAGCTCGAGTGAAACTTCCCCTGCCGTGTCGTGCGCCAGGAAGATGTGACTGCTCTCTCCCGGCGGTTTCTCCAACCCCTGTCGAATGATTCCCTTTGGCACGTCAATCTCGGAAATGCCCTTCAATGCCCAGTCCTTGGTGTTGAGGTTCGTGTGAATGACATGGTAACCCCATTGGTTCATAAAGGTCCGACAAGCAGTGTCGCATCGCAGTCGGGGCGCTCGCATGTAAGTTGGAAAGCGACCAAGCACATTCCGCAACGCCATCTCGTTGTACATCATCTCCTCCCTCAGTCGCTCCCGAGGTAAGCCGTTCAGGGTCGGCGGATGTGACCAAGTGTGGCTCGCGATCTGATGACCGGCGTCTGCCATGCGTCGCAGCAGCTGGGGATAGCCAGTGGAGTCGTCGTCAATGAATCCCTTGTCTAAGTTGCTGCCGGCGACGAAAAAAGTTGCACGCACGTCGTGTTCGGCAAGCAGATCGAGAAGCTTTTCAGTTTTGTTGACAATCGGGCCATCGTCAAAAGTAAGAGCTACGACACCGGTTCTGCTACATTTACGGATCTCTCGGCCTTTCAGCAACGACTTAGCAGCTACACGAATATCCTGCTCTTAGACTCGATGACTTACCGTACGGCACGTTTCCAAGCTTTGGTCGAGGAATGTGCTCAGTCTCGGGTCCGAACGGTATGAGGCTGTCCGGGTGGTATAATGTCAACCTTCTATTGACTGATACGTCGACTGAGTATGCAGTGTTCAACACAACTCACCGAGCTGGGGCCTCGCAGGAGTCACTGAAAGCAGTTTGGCACCCAATTCCGCAATGCCTTGGAGACTTCCCGCACTTGCTGTACTTTGAGCAGCATTGGCCAACAGGACACTCCCGACCCTGACCTTCAATGCCACAGTTTGGTGGAATGCGCGCCTCCAAAGTGTCTAAGTGAGCGGGCGAGATAGAGTGCCCTAGAGAACCTGAGGACCATGCGGCGAAGAGGAAGAACGTGACCAAGGGTGTCATCATGCCGAGTATTCAAGTCTCGCCAACAAAAGATAGGCCAGTGACTGATAGACAGAGGAGATGCCAAGGAGTCGTCCTCAGGCTGGCAAACTCTTGGTGCATGCACTTGGACATGTATACATACGTTTCTTGCAATGCAGTTCTGATCCGCATTCATCGGTTCTTACCAGGACTTACTGTACATTAAGTTACGGTGTCGAAAGTGCTCGGGTCCCCACCGTCACCGTGTCTTGCCATCTTTGACTGCACGATATGCGGAGCACAGTCTTGCTCTGCTCGAATCATTTCTCTCGGTGACTTTTCGCAATAACACTCACGCGGTTATCCAGGCTCTGCATAGTGCGTGTGAGGACAATAATCACATCATGCCACCTATTCCACGGTCAACAGCTGGCCCTGCTGTTGATCAATTCTGTACGGCCCATATCACATACTGATCTCATTCGAGCTGATTTGAGCTTCGCGCCCCGCCTTTGTACGAAGTGAATCGGTATGGGTGATTGGCCGTTGAAGCGATTGCAACCTCCGATATCCTCAAATGCAACAAGTCATAACTTATCGGCGAGGAGTTGCTCCACGGCTGGCCTATGCATAGTCCGATCTCTTCCAGCTGAGCAGCATGGCGTGCTACCTGCGCATGTCTGCACGACTATTTGACTTTTCAGCGTCTCCGAAGCAAGACAGGAAGCTGAGGCCTCCAGTCATCTTGATTTAACTTGTGTCTTTTGTTCAACGCCGGTCGGTGTCTCCCAGAACATGTCTAGGATAGTATTAAACAGTGCCGAGAAACGTCTGGTTTCCACTAGTGAGAAGTGGACATCCAAAATGTATATCCTAGTGATGTTCACGGATCCTCGTATGATGGCTCGAAATCCGTTTTGCAAGGTGAACTATTCTTGGGTCAGGCACGCTACTGTCACACACATCGACCTGGCAAACACCAATGAGCTTCATCAAGGTCCAAGATTCGATTACAATTCAACTTGATTGTCACTAATCACACCCCCGTCTGCTGTTCAGATAATCGTCCCGCTCACCCGAGTCAATTTGTCCGGAGTGGCGGCGACACCGGAGCGGCCCGAGGTGGAAACGAACAGGAAAATGGCGCCTGTAAACCCACGGGAGACTGAGACCTTGGGTCGTCAGCTCATGCATCAATAACCCCTTCTATTTACACTGATTTTCCAAGGAAGAACACACAATTTGTTTCGAGCAGCCAGAGAGGACCGCCAGCATCTATAAGTAGAAGCCGTTTACCACAGCATCACGGCACCAGCGGCAACGATGAGTCCAGAGTAAGCCGCTCTGGGGATTCGCTGTGCCGAGGAGCCGGCATTGGTGGACGACGCCGAGGCAGATGACGCACTGGAACCGGAGCCGGAGCCGGTCGGCTTGCTCACGGCCGTCGCGGAACCGCTAGCGCTCTCGGCGTCGGATTCGGTTGATTCGACGGAGCGGTCCGTCATCTCGGCGGTAGACCGGGACTTGGTCTCAAATTTGGCCGGGCATCGGAGGTCGAATAGGGGCCGGGTGGAGAGGTCCTTTGTGATTGCAAACTTGAGCTTGTTGTCGGGGTTGGAGTCGCGCAGGTTGTACCAGAAAGTCGGCACCTTGTTGAAGAGCTTGCGGCAACCAATCTCGTTCCAATAGTACTTTGCGTTCTCGACGCTGGCGACGGCCTGGTCCCAGTTGGGTCCCGAGACTGGCCAGCCAGTCTCGGTCACCCAGACGGGCTTGCCCCTGGCGGCGCCGACCGTCTTCTCAAAGGCCTCGTCGAAGAGCTTGGCGGCGTTCTTGATGTGGTTGCCCTCGCCGCTCTGGTAACTGGGGTACTCGTCGACGCCGAGCCAGTCGATGCAGTCGATGACGGCTCTGTTGGTCCCGTTGGTCCAGGCGTCCCAGGTGTCGACATGGCCGACGGGCACCTTGGACAGGGGGGTCTTGGAGAACTCTCTGCGGTACTGGCCGACGAAGCGCACAATGGCATCGGGGTTGTTGCCGACGCCGGCCTTGTTTTTCATGCCCGTCTTGGAGTTGCGGTACAGGTCCTCGCTTCCAATCGAGATGCCGATGACGAGGTCGGTGAAGCGCTTGCCGAACTTATTGACGGCCTTGTGCAGAGCTCGGAGCTCCTTGTCGATGCTATGGGTGCCCGAAGTCCAGATGCCGAGGAGAATGCGCGTCTGGGTGTTGATTGCGGCCTCAAAGGCCTCGATGGGCTCCTCCTGGGAGTAGGCCTGGATGTTGGTGTAGAGTCGGACGGCATTGAACTTGCCGGGTGAGTTCTGAAGGTTCTGGGCCGTTCGGAACTCCTGCTCAAAGTCGGCCTTGAATTTGGCAGAGTAGTCGGCCTTTTTGGCTCCAGAGTTGAAGCCCAAGTAGTTGTTGTTATTGGCCGATGCGCACAAGGCGAGCGCAGTCGCCACCAATGCCGATGTCAAACGCATGATGGGCAGACGAAGCTAGCTATGATGTCGAGTCGAGTGTTTGGTTCGCCGATTCGGTTCTCGCGATTCGAGTTTGGAACGTTGAACGGCCTGATATTTACAGTCGAATAAGCCGGTAGAGAATGTCGAGACGTTGTTAACGATAGTTTCAATGGGATGAGACAAGGAAAAAGACTGCAGATTGGCAAAAGGACGGAATAGAATGGAAATGAACAATCACGATTGAAGAGACAGGACGAGCGAATGGTCAAGTAAAAGAAGGACGGAGAGGAAAGAGCGCAGAAAGGGGGGAAACACAGGACATGGAAGAGAAGAGATGACAGGAGGTTGTCGACGCAGGCCTCTGGTTGGCCTTGTGCATGATGGGGACGCGCGCGCAAGGACCAGGCCAAGTAAACTCTTGCATGGGAACTTTGTGATGATGGATGGATGCTAGCAAGCCAGTGCCAATAAGCTTGCACAAATGGTGCATCTTGCATTGCGGGAGGAGGGCAGAGAGGGAAAGCAGGGACCGACTTGTTCCTTTTTCCCCCTTGCTCCTTTTCTTTTCTCCAACCGGACCTCACGAAAGCTGCACAGTGCCGTGTGCCTGGACTGACTGCACTGGCTTTGTTGTCAGTTTCACTGCAAGCCAAGCATCATGAGGTTCTGCCGAAAACGATTGACGAGAACGCCATGTCATCTTTTCTCCTGCCGGATATGCACGTATGCTAAGATGCTCAGTGACATGGCTGCATGGGGGGACAAAGCTATTTACTGTATGAAGTGATTGTCATGATTGTGAACAGCGACGATCAGGGCTACGCTGGTATATTAGAGCTTTCCGAGTCTTATTTCATATCAAACCAAACACCATCCAATCGAATCCACTTGAACACCCGGTCGAGCAGATGGGCGATTCATTGACAGAAACGAGGACTCGGACGATCATGTCCCACTACCAAGTAGGCGAGGTCGTCTGCTAACAATAGTCTGAGACATCGGACAGCGGGCAACGGCAACGGGCAGAGATGCCGCGTGGGAAAGGGAAAAGGGATGGCCAGATCTGCCGATAGCTCTTTCGGTACCAGGCATCTAGGGAGTCACCCTTTGATCTCGCGCGCAAGCTGTTTGTGGGGGGGTTCATACGAAGTACAGGAGTCGTTTTCGTCAATCATCCGATGCCCGCAGACAGAAGAAGCTCCTGTGCATGAACCCTCTTTGCATATGTATTCCAACACCACGTTGTTGGCGGGTCGCATGCCCTCCCGAACGACTTGGCAGCGGCCAACAGGTGATCTCACGTACATATTCGGACGCGGCAGTTGGTTTCAAGGCACGAGGCGCCCGGACAAGAGTTGCGTGGCACCAGACATCAACGTTGGCAGATGGACTCGGATGAGCCCGTGGGTGAATCAGACTGTCCTTGTCATCTCTCGGAGGCTGGGCCGGATGAGCACAGCCGCGGCATGGGGTCCTTGTCAGCCAATCGTTTTTATTGTTCAGCCCGTCTGTAAATACATAGATCGCCGTCAACGGAGGCCTACAGTGCTCATCCGCGGAGCTGGGGCATCGCGTTCCGATTGAAATTGACGGATCGTGTTCATGTTGCTGTAGTTTGTTGGTCTTGCAATGAAGTTGGCATTCAGGCCTCCGACAGGGACACGAAGAATTAAATGGGAAGAGGATAATGACGGGCTTTCACAAGTCCAAGATCTGCTGGATGATCATCACAATGAAAAGGGGTAAGGGACGACTGGGCAAAGTGATGGACATTGCCTCTCTCCGAGGACGAGGAGTCTGGTTCTCCTTTCAACCATGTCCATCGAGACAGTTGAGCCTTGGGACTCTCGAGAGAGGCAAGGTCGCAGAATGAGACCCCATTCGGCGAACTCTCAAGCTCCCTTCAATGACAATAGGACCGGGAAACAATGAGCCCCCCCTCTCGCCCTTCTTTTCGGACCGCCCTTTCGCTCCCGTCGGTCGACAGCCGCTGCAACCCCCTTTCTCCATTCATCGCCGCCCGCCGTCATCCGCTAGCCTCTCGATAGCCTCCAGCTCGTGTTCGCAGTGAGCAGCTTGAGAGGGTGTGCATCTGCTACTCCGTAGGCTACCCTTTCCCGCCATTGGCCTTACTGGCCGGGATCCCCTTCTGCAGCGCGCCCTGAATGCTGTGCGACTCGTCGAGCAGTTTCCGTCTTGTTGCCCCCAGAACCGCCCAAGACGACATTCTGGATTCCCTCGGCCATCCCCCGTCAAGGCACATCTCAGGCTCGTTCTGCTCGTCCCTCTTGTCGTCGGGTTCGATCCCCCCCCCCCCCCCCCTTCCCTCGAATGGACGCATGCGAATAGCCCACGTGCTTCTTGACCGAGTTCAGCCTCGAATGCTTGCAACGGCACAGCACGACGGCGGGTCAGCCCAGTGCCGCGTTGGGCAAGAGAATTCATTCGGACCCTCGTCGACATTGATGCCCGGGGCTGTTACAGCTCGCGGGTATTATCATTCTGTGCCATCTTCTAGCTAATGTGCGTCCATCTCGTCAAAGGGGCACAGTCGTTGCGTGAAAGAACGAATGCACGCACGCACGCCTACTTCATTCAAGCTCATTGTCTCGTCAGAACCACGAGCCCTGACGACATTTGATGCTGGACATTGCCAAGGAATCGAAAAAGACATGTGACTGTTTCCTTGAACGCAACCAGCTCAGATCCAGGTTTGACCAGGTCCCATCGATCAATGATCAAACGACAGGACGACAGCTACTGCTCCAAGGGGGCAACAGCTTCCGGGCACTTCCCGCCATTAGCGGGGTCTAGTCTTCGATTCTACTTCATACGGGGCGCGGCCAAGAGCTCGCTCCAAGTTCGATCCGAGCTCCATCGATTGGGCCTGGTCAAGAACATGAACCTAAGCCGCGATTTGCGAATAAAAAGGGCCGCAAAAATTCATGCGCCAAAATTGCATCACCACGAATTGCCATCAGTCACTTATTATGGCGTCATTTAAGCCCATTTCGGCAATTGCTTCTTTCTGGCCAGCCTTGCTTCGCCAAGAAAGTCTCAAAGCAACTTGAAGTGAGTGAAGGGTCTTGCTCTCCCCCTGTCCCAACTTTTGCGACACAATTTTTTCTGAGCGACGCAGAGTGACGGACGGTCGGCGATTGACAGGTGATTACGATACAGTAACACAGTGAAGCTCTTCGCTTCCTCGGGGAGCACTGCAGCTCGCCCGCCTCGTCGGTCTTTTTGCAGGGCCCCCCTTTACTGTACTGTAAGCTACAGTACATACTGTAAGTTAATGGATGTCTCCGGGGCTGCGAGCCAAGCACGGGAACCGCTCTCTCGGTATCGTGACAAGAGAGTCCATGCACCAAGTTCGAGAAGTGAGCCGCAGCAAGCCATGCCGATCATCTACCAAAAGTTTTCTTCGCCTGCTTCGGTATTCTTGACACTTGCATCTTCATGCCCGGTCGCGCGATGTGTACAGTATCTGAACACATGGAGCAGGGGGTGAGCAAGTGGATATCCACACGGCGACTGCTGCTATTACTGGATGCACAGTACGGTATCAGGCCGTGATTGAACTGATGATTCGACTCGGCTCGAGCAGTCTTTCCGTGTTTAGACGACTCCGATCATCACGCTTCTCTGCTCTGTAGTACAAATCATGTCTATATTGGATACAGAATTTCGGATAGGCCCAGCATCGAAACTCGCCGCCATCTAGACCCTTTCTTTCCTTCCTTTTTCTTCTTTCCCTTATCTCGTCTTCCCCAGATCTAAGGTTTTTGCCCGCCCCTCATCTTAAGCGGAGAATCATGAGCCAATTCTTCCTCCTCAGGGCCCAGGCAGGGGAGGGGACCCCCAGGTCTTGTGCTTCCCACCCTCTCTCTCTCACTCTCTGACATTGGGTTCTCTCTCTCTCTCTCTCTTTCTCGGACCCGTCTCCTTGTCCCTCCCCCCGCCCGCCGCCGTCCCGGCAGGCCGAAGCAACACACATGCACCGGGCAGCGGGACGCAGCAGACTACTCCTCTAGTCGCAAAGCACGCAATCCGGTGGCTCACTTAGACAAAGCACTGCGACCCGCCCCTTTCGGCAGCCTCTCCCACCACCCCAATATGCTCGCGGCCTCGGCTGCATGAGACAATGGCGGTCCCCGTCCCTGTGCGTCTCGAGGTACATTGCAGTCCGGCCATGGGAACCATAGGCGGAGCAGCTTTATCTGCGAGTAGGTACGAATAGACGGGAAAGCTTGAGTGAAGCGCGAAGTGCTACTCTGTTTGTCCCGTTCGCCGAGTTCGACATAAGCTGTCGACTGTCCCCCCTTGCCCTTTCCCTCCAACCCCCCCGGGACTTTGTTGCATTGCATCTCAAGAAAAGCCGTTTCTTCTCATTTTGGACTTATCGAGACATCTTTGAGCAGTCGTTTTCGTGTATCCCTTGCGAAAGGGGAAAAAGCCCCCTAAAAACGAAGAGGTGACTGCGCATCGAATCGAGAGGAAAGTCATTGATCATAGGGCGACCCTCCCGCATACCCGGATCCGATCCCGTCCGATTGTGCGCCACATGATCCAAGACAAGGCAGAGAACAGCTCACCACGCAGACATTAGAGCAGAGTCCGCACCGCCGCCGCAGCGGGTGAAGACGGGCCATCATGGGTGGCGCCGTCAAGGCTCGACTGGCCGAGGCCATTGGCCTTGCGCCGGGTGACCGCAAGGTCGACGACGACGTGCCGTCCATCTCCAACGCCGACCTCTTCATCGAGCACGAGCCGACGGTCCAGGACTTCTTCCGGGAGCTGGCGCCCTCGGCCCGCGATGTCGGCCGCTACGTCTACAACCTGTTCCCCTTTGTGCACTGGATCGGCAAGTACAACTTCACGTGGTTCGTGGGCGACTTCATCGCCGGTAAGCTCCTACCACCATACCACCATCCTCGGCCCTCGCGGCGGGACGGCGGGCGGGTTCGTCTGACGAGTTGCTTACAGGCACGACTGTCGGCGCCGTCGTCGTTCCTCAGGGCATGGCGTATGCCCAGCTTGCGCAGCTGCCCGTTGAGTATGGTCTCTACTCGTCTTTTATGGGCGTCTTGATCTATTGGTTCTTTGCCACATCCAAGGACATCACCATTGGTGTAAGTCGTGCCCCCTTGGCGGCCCTCCGGTGAAGAGAGTCTGCTCCGTCACTTACACAGATCAGCCCGTTGCCGTCATGTCCCAAGTCACCGGCAACGTCGTCCTCAGGGCACGCGATGTCATCCCCGAAGTCGAGGGCCACGTCGTTGCCTCGGCTTTGGCCATCATGACGGGCGCCATCATCCTGTTCTTCGGTCTCGCGCGCCTTGGCTGGCTCGTCGAGTTCATCCCTCTGCCTGCCATCTGTGCCTTTATGACCGGGTCTGCTATCAACATTGCCAGCGGCCAGGTGCCGAAGCTCATGGGTATTTCGGGCGTTAACACGCGAGAGGCTCCCTACCGCGTCATCATTGCCACGCTTCGCAACCTGCCGACGACCAAGCTCGATGCCGCTCTCGGCTTGACGGCCCTCTTCATGCTGTATCTCATCCGCGGTATCTGCTCCCACCTTGCGAAGCGCCAGCCACAACGCGCAAAGATGTACTTTTTCATCTCCACCCTACGCGTCGTCTTTGTGATTCTCCTCTATACGGCCATTAGCGCAGGCGTCAACCTGTCGCACCGACAGCGTCCCAAGTTCAGCATCATCCAGAGCGTCCCGCGCGGGTTTCAGCACGCCGCCGTGCCTGTCGTCAACACGGAAATCATCAAAGCGTTTTCGTCTGAGCTGCCGGCTGCCGTCATCGTCATGCTGATTGAGCACATTTCCATCTCCAAGTCGTTTGGCCGCATCAACAATTACGTTATCGATCCGTCTCAGGAGCTCGTGGCCATTGGCGTTACCAACCTGCTGGGCCCTTTTCTCGGGGCTTATCCAGCGACGGGCTCCTTTTCGCGCACTGCCATTAAGTCCAAGGCCGGCGTTCGCACCCCTTTTGCGGGTGTCATTACCGCCATTGTCGTGCTGCTTGCCCTGTACGCCCTAACCTCGGTCTTCTTCTACATCCCCAACTCTGCCTTGGCGGCAGTTATCATTCATGCCGTGGGCGATGTCATTACGCCACCTTCCGTCATCTTTCAGTTCTGGCGTGTGTCGCCGCTCGAGGTTCCCATCTTCTTGGCAGGTGTGCTGGTTACCGTGTTTGACTCTATCGAGGCAGGAATCTACACAACCATCTGCATGTCATTTGTCGTGGTCGTCTGGCGGCTGTTCCTGAGTCGTGGACGGATGCTCGGACTGGCGCGAATTCGTACAGTCAAGGCCATTTCGGATAGCTCGACGGAAAGCTCAGACAAGACTCAAAAGGAAGCAGTGGCAGAGGAGTCGGAACTTTCGCTGCGCACGGGTTTTCTCCCTTTGGATCATGAAGACGGGTCTAATCCACGCGTCGTGGTGCAAAGTCCGTATCCCGGTGTCTTCATCTATCGGTTCGCCGAGGGCTTCAACTATCCCAACGCGTCGCGGTACCTCAACCAATTGACAGACACGATTTTCAGGGAGACGCGGAGGACAGACCCTACTACGTTGGGGAAGTTGGGAGTGAGTGACACGAGTCCTATACTTGACCCCGGCTTGGCTGACCAGTATTGACAGGATCGGCCGTGGAATGATGCAGCACCAAGGACACTCAAGACAGACGAGGTGGACACGCGACCGACGCTCAAGGCCATCATCCTAGACTTTTCGTCTGTCAACAACATTGACGTGACAGCAGCGCAGGCGCTGATTGACGTGCGGAACCAGCTGGACCGTTACGCGGCGCCCAACACGGTGAACTGGCACTTTGCGCACATTGAGAACCGCTGGACGAAGCGGGCACTGGCGGCGGCCGGGTTCGGGTTCCGGAGCCCCAAGCCGGACCCCGTCAAGGGCGTCGGGCACTGGAAGACCATCTTTAGCATCGCCGATCTGGGTGGCTCCGACAGCGCTGCGCAGGCGGCGGCGCTGGAGGAAAAGGCTGAGCGCAGGAGTCTGTACGACGTGGAAGCGATAGAAGGCGACGCGACGCAAGTCCGGCCTGGATCCGGATCGGTTTCCGTGTCGGACAAGGAACAATACGTGCCGCGGAACCCGGGAAGCGCACGGCTTGTGGCGGTGCAGGGACTGAACCGGCCGTTCTTTCACTTTGACCTGCAGGAGGCTGTTGAGGCTGCGCTCTTGCATGCGGAGCGGGAGAGCTGAAGAGGGATGGACTGGCATGAGACCAGCGGTTTGTTATTCGTCTATGGTTCATACGCACAAGGTACATACTGTAGGTATGCCCAGCATATTGGAATCTGGTGACGTCGGCGTCGGCAATTAAATGGCGGACGGCCCGCGGCGTGGCTTGCGCATGGGGAGCGAACAAAAAAACAAAGCACACGGGACGTATGTATTATTGATCTTGTGTGAACCAAGCAGGTGTGACTGTAGATCGTAAGAAGATGAGGATAAGTAAAATCTTGAACAATGAGGCCTCTCGCACAAGCCGCCGCGACAAGATTCGATGAAATCCGGCCATGGTTCTGCACCCTCCCCATGATTTAATTCTCCCATGTGCATTGCAAAACGGCTACAGACACGCTACTGGGGCTTGGCACGTTAGACCGTCACTGTGAGACGAGGCATTGGAGAAACTCCCGTCTTGTATAGTTCAAGATCTCTTGGCGGTCTCTTGGTCGCGCGGGCGACCGTGTGTGTGAAACATGCGTGGACGGGCTGACATCATTCTGGAGGGGAGGGGGGAAGCAGAGTAAGGCAGCAAGCAGGTGGAAAAGGGGGAGCGGCGGCGGCTAGAGGGATGTTTTGTGTGCTTTGGTGTGGCTTTTATTGTGCTGCATCGTGAAGGAATCTGGTGTGCTGAAGAAGCGGCTCGAACCTCCTATTACCTAGGTAAGCCTACTGTACATATAGTAAGGTCAAGTAGAGCGATTGATGCATTGCTGTTAATCTTTGGGGGTGGGTTTGTTGAATGATGGGCCGCAAAAGTGATTAAAAGAAAAGGTCCCGCGGGCGGAGAAAAGGGTCCAGAGGATACCATCTACGTATTGCTATGCTGCCTTATCAAGCAAACGGGGACTAATTAATTGGATCAAGTCCGTCGATTGTGTTTTTTTCCTCCCTTGTATTCCTTGATTTCGCAACTCAACTTTTACCAAACAGCAGGATTCTTTGGCGTTGGCAGGAGGTTAGTAACCCTCCCCCCCCCCCCCCCCCTGTAGCCACTGTCGTCAGCGTGCAGATGGCTAATTGGATCAGCACCAGGGCTGGGGACCAGTTTACCATGTCGAGGGGATTGGACGCTGGCTGCTGCGTGCACCTGCTGGGGAACTTGCAACTGCCTGACTGGATCCCGGCTTGGCGCCTCATTGCCAGCGACAGGCTATTTACTTGCCGTCCCACACGGAATCTGAATCGTGCGTCCTTTGTAGCGCGCCTAAACAGCCACCACTCTTTTACCAAGGTACCCCAGTGAGTTGATTACTGTAACTGTGCAGCCCGGGATTGCCATCGAGTGACTTGGACATGCTGTACCGGCGAGTGCGTGCGTTGTGGGGTGTCAGGGAATAAGAGTCGGGTCTCGTCTCATCAACCAGAGAGTGCGTGGGTCGGGTTCGATTTGACCCTTGGGCCCGTCGCCTCTGGATCTGCCTACTAAGTTACCTTCTGTAACAGTACACTACCTTGCCTACTAGGTAGTATTGCCCTTGTGCTTGTGTTGTTTGCATCAATGTTTCTCATCTGGTTCAATTTCGACTCTTCTTCATACCATCACCACTCGACAACGTACCGCGACTACAACGACGACTGCGACGACATCTCTCCTCGGTCCTTTCAATCCACTGACGACTGCTGACGACGACGACGACGAAGAAACGACACCCATGTTATAGGAAACCCCCCCAATCCAACCCCTTTCCCGGTCGTATGGACACAGATCCAAGGCCGTCGCCGCCACCAATCCAAGGTGAGGCGGCTGCAGAAAGCGAAACGCAGGCGACCACGCCCTCGACGTCGCCCCGAACCCAAAGACACCCGCGACCCGATCCTTCTGCTCATCCCGCGCCCGTGCCCGCAAGCCCCGGTCCTTCGAGTCCTCCCTACTCCTTGTTCAGCACCGGTCAGCCCGCCACGCCGCAGGCCGAAGAGTCGGCCGACCATTACTTTGAGAATCTCGGCCAGACCGCTTCTGCGCAGTCCCGCGTCTCGAATGCCTCGGCCGCCCGCGTCCGCCAGCAGCGTCCGGAGCGGGCGCGCCGTCCGAGTATTCGCATCCGCTCCAGCAACACCTCGATAGACCGCGCCCGCGAAGGCACTCCCGAACGCGCAACCTCGAGTCATGGCGCCAATCCGCCCCCGACCCAGCTCAACCGGCCTCGGAGCACCTCACAGCCTCAGCCCCGGGCGAGCTCCATCTTTTCCACGCCGCCGCCTGCCGCCCATGCGAGGGGACCGGGACATGGCGCCCTGCCCCGGTTGACTGAAGAAGGAACACGTCCCACCATGGCCGAGTTGGGTCTCGCCGAAGGTCCCAGCTCCCCGGCCTCCTTCTCACATGGTCAAGCTTCGCACTCCAATCAGCAAGGTCATGCAAGGAACGATGCTACAAACTCGCCGTCGGGGAGGCCTAACAGGCTTAGGAAGATGAGTCGCTTCTTCATGCCCAACTTCTCTCGGCGTCTGTCGGTCCAGTCTGGGAGCGTCGGTCCCGATTCTCGGGATACTCGTGACGCCCAATCAGTGCAAGACGAGGATGAGTATCACGAAGAGCTGGTAGACTGGCTCGACATCATTGGTGAGAATTCTCGACTGCTGGTACTATACCGAGATTCTAACATGATCCAGATCCCGAGGTACAGACCCTGTCGACTTTGACCAACGTACAAAATTCACTCTTCGTCCCCGATCTTGGTAATTGGGTCAACAGAAGGCCCGTTTACGTCCTCTCACAACCTAGCCTACGCGACAGGAGACCATCGTCGGCTGGTGGACGAGTTCCCGATGAGACGAGAATCGACGAGACCGGGTCTATCCGACCGCAACACGACGACGCAGAGACTGATGGAAGCGTACCTCCCCTCGTGCGATCCAACACAATCACCTCGTCCCTTTCAGACTCCCATTACGCAACTCTCCCCCACGGTGAGACTCTCGAGGGTTGGAGCGCCGCCGATAAGCTGGAGCTCGAGGACCGCGTGAGGCATATGCTCCATTCGCGACGGTCCAAGTTCAAGCGCACCATGAAAGGATTCGGCCAGTATGTTCGGCGACCACTGGGCTTCTTCGTCACGCTCTACGCTACTCTCATCACCCTCTTCGGCCTCGCATGGGTTCTCTTCCTCATCGGATGGATTTACGTTGGAGAGAAGCAAGTCTACGTGATCCACATCATCGATAGTGTCCTCGTTGCACTATTCGCAATCATGGGCGACGGCCTTGCCCCCTTTCGAGCCATTGACACCTATCACTTATTCTTTGTCGTTCGATACTCACGAATGATCAAGAACGCGTCTAAACCGCCGCAAAGAAAGCTGTTGAAGTGGCGCCGTCGGCGCGAAAAGCCGGAAGAGGCGCAAAAGGAGACTGCGAGCGAGGCCGTCGCGGCTGCGCCCACGCTGGCACCGGCTGGAGCACTGCAACACGCCCGCAGAGACTCGGACTCGCACGATCATGGCGAATCGCGTCTGTCGGTTTGCGAAGACACGGCCGAGCTCCGTCTAGAGGAGGGCAAGTCGCAGACAGAAGTCACCGGCTTTTACCCCCTCAGCCCAAAGCAGGTCAAGAGCCTGTTGCACCACCAGAAGAAACTGGCCAAGTCGCACAGTTTCTACAAACCCAAGGAGACCTATACTCACTTTTCGTTTCCCCTCGACTACCTAATAGCCATTGTCATCCTCCTCGACTTCCACTCCTGCCTGCAAATCTCCCTCGGCGCCTGCACGTGGGGCATCGACTACCACGTGCGGCCGTTTGCCATCACGACGGTCATTCTGTGCGTGAGCATCACCTGCAACCTGACGGCCGGCCTGGTCATCACGCTCGGCGACCGCAAAACGAGGAAGAAGGAGGTCAAGAAGCTGCTGAACCGTCAGGAGCTGACGGGCGACGCGATTGCGAGGATGGAGCACAAGAAGAAGAAGAAGGAAGAGAGGAGAAGAGAGGAGGTCTTGGAACAAATGGCGACGGCGTGACCAGTTCGCCGTCTTTTACAATTTGCGATTCCAGCACACATTGTACACATACCAACGCATTGATGACGCCCTGAATGACTTGCGGGTCCTCAACCTTACCTGTATCTCTTATTTATTTCAGCAAATCATGGCGGGTTGCATACTCTTCCTTTTTCTTTTCTAAATGGTGTACATTTTAACTAGAGCGTTTATTCTGGAGGCGTACATGCGCATCATTGTACATACCTATCAATGATGGTCATCAATATTTTCATACCTTTTGCTCCCCATGACATACGTACAGTAACTTATGAATAATAACTCACAGTATCTGTCTCGGCCCGAGAAACAGGGATCCCCGGTGTCGTGAGAGTTGGTAGGGACCCGATCCGGCCCCACAGTCCCGGTCGAGATTTGGAAAATGGCGGAACGGGACGGATCTCGTCAGCGGCGACGAGTCGCCGGATTCCTAAGCAAAAAACGGGGACTGTTCTTGTGCGGGAACCCCAAAAGATTCCAAAGCAAGTCAAAGACTTCTGCTGACGTCTTGTTGGCAAAGATGGTTAGGCTGACGATTACGTTGCCCTGTCGAATAACAGCTGTGCAAGTCACCGGCTCTTGGCTTGACTGTTCATCATGAAGTGAGTCCCATGGCGATGGTGTTATTTGCATTGCAACAGGGCAGTAATTTCGGCAGTAGGCTGGACAGACTGCGAGCGCAGGGCTTTGTCAAGTCCATACATTAAAGAAGATGAGTTTCGGTCTAAAGGGATCAAAGGGCTTCTACGAATATACAGTATGAGCACGCAAAGCGGAGGACGGCTAATCACATGCAGGGTACGATCTTGTGCTGTGCTTTCGCGAGAAATTCAACAATCCAATGCTGTATTCTCTTCTGCAAAAGTACGGTATAGTATTGTAGATTACAGGCTTCTGCCAATAGACCAAGGTCGGCGAGGCGACGTCGTCGGAAATGGCGCCGAGGTCGGAACCGGTTCCCGCGCAAGCGTTGACGGATTCCCCACGCGCGCGCGGTACATTACATACTACGCTGCGGAGGAACATGGAGACGGACAAGGCAGGCTTCCTCGGAGTCCTTTTGGACAATCCACACCTTTGACTTTGACAGCCAACGGAATCTCCCACATGTCGCCATTACTCTACAGTACTTACGACTCTGCGGTGTCTGTTTGGTTCTTCATTGGCGGTGCGCTGTAAGAGCAGCGGTGTTGCTCAGCACGGTGTAAGCGGGCGGCATCGTGAGCATGGATGTGGCCGCTTCGAGGAGCAGAGCCGTGATGCGCGAGTATAAGAGTGATGCGATGATCGCGAGAAAGGGTCATGATGGACATTGCGATCATCAGTCTCGATTTCATTCACTTACGTCCTTGATTCATCCATCCTTTTCCTTTCTTCGGACCATAAGAGACCCCCCCTTTTGACCGATCTTGTCGTTGAAACGCACAACGTCCCCTCACGAGAGCCACTTCTTCCATCGAAACTACACCCACCCACCAGACAAGCTGGCTCGCCACCGCTTCTCCAGCAAGCTCGGACTGCTCTCGTGCAAGCGCTCCAGCCTCAGCCTGAGACTCCGCCGGAGGTCCTCCGACAGCAGCAGCATGGCGTCGCTCCCCAAGACGTACAAGGCCGTGGTGGTCACGGAGGCCAACGGGCCGTACGAGCTGCGCGACGTGGAGCTCAAGCGGCCCGGGCCGGGCCAGGTGCTCGTCAAGGTGGTGGCGTGCGGCGTGTGCTCCGCCGACGTCGCGGTGCCGGCCGGGTCCATGGGCGACTTGTTCCCCGTGACGCCGGGCCATGAGATTGTCGGCGACGTCGTCGAGATCGGCGAGGGCGTGGCCGGGTGGGAGGTCGGACAGCGGGTCGGCGCGCAGTGGCACGGCGGCCACGACGGGACGTGTCGTCAGTGCCGGCGTGGGCAGTTTCAGATGTGCGATAACGAGGTCATCACGGGCGTGACGACGGCCGGCGGTTTCGCAGAGTACGTGCTGGTGCGGCACGAGGCCGTCGTCCGGGTTCCGCAGGATGCCGACCCTGCCGAGATCGCGCCCCTGCTGTGCGCCGGCGTCACCGTCTTCAACGGCATCCGCAAGATGCACGTCGAGCAGGGCGCCCTCGTCGCCGTCCAGGGCCTCGGCGGCCTAGGCCACTTGGCTGTGCAGTACGCCAACAAAATGGGCTACGAGGTCGCCGTGCTATCGTCGGGCGACGACAAGGCCTCCTTTGCCAGACAGCTCGGCGCCCATCACTACATCAACGTCAACAAGGCCGACGCCGCCGCCGAGCTCACCAAGCTAGGCGGCGCCTCCATTATCGTCCAGACGGCGCCCAATTCGCAAGTCGTCGGCGCGCTCGTCGGCGGTCTCGCGGCGGGCGGCAAGCTCCTTAGCATCGCACCCGTAGGGCCCGTCGCTCTTGATACCGTCGCCTTGCTCATGAAGGGCGCCAGCGTTCAGGGCTGGGCCAGCGGACACGCGCTCGACAGTGAGGAGGCCATCCGGTTCGCGGTGACTCACGGCGTCAAGTGCATGGTTGAAAAGTTTCCCTTTTCCGACGTCCAGGGCGCCATTGACAGCTTGAAGGCCGGTAAGCCGCGGTTCCGCAACGTCTTGATGATGTAGATTGTTTGCAGTTTCGGGTTGTGGGCTTCCTTGGAATTTGTTTGTGAAAGAAAGCGACGGTAATGGTCGGGGCGTTGGGTAGATTAATTACTGTACTTTAATATAAAATCAAGGTTTACGCATGGCATCAAATGGAAAAAAGTCAATACGCATGTCGGACAACAATTTGGCCGGTTTTTTAATGACATGCATCGGCAACTGCCGTGCAGCCGCCTCGCGCGAACCGTTCGTTTCCTAAACCCCCCTCACCCCGTTTCTTGGGCGTTTCGCATCATGTGCAAGATTGGATCTACTGTACTTTCCGCGCTCGCTCCTCATTTGAAAGGGGGGCAATGTCCATGGCTGTAGACGTGTTAAGTTACATTTAAACCCACGGGGAGCCGAGGCATCATGAAAAGAAGTCAGTGCTTGAGAGGCAAAGAGAGGGAATGGACATTCAGCTATTGCCCGAAACGGCTTAGCTTCACTCATTGCCCCTTCTTCTCTCCTCAACGAGTCTGTGCTAACCGGGGATGCCGCGGCGAATTATCTGGGCGCAGGGCACAAAAACGGTACGGTACCTTGTGTACTCAATGATGTCGACACCTCTTCTTTTTTTTTTTGCTGCAACATTTCGGCATTCTCGAAACTGTCACCAGACCCTTGGAACGAAGACTCATGAGAAAGTCTCCTGACTATTTTCTGTCCATCTCACCTTCGTCTTCTTCAACGCCGACGCCACCAAAACCCCAGCGCAAGTCTCCTTGAGTAGTCTGAATCCTTTCCAATCCATCATGTTGGTCGCTGTCACTATTCCCTCCGAATAAGTCGAGTTCGAGTCCCGGGAAACCCTCCAAAAAAAAAAAGTCGCAAGCCTCGGCTCCACGAGCAGGCCCCAAAACGCCCTCCTCGCCATGAGTCTGCGCGCCGTCTCCCGCAACGCCCTGCGCCTCGGCCGGTCTCGACCCGATCCGTGGACATGCTCGTCGTGCCGCAGCCAATTGAGCGCCGAGAAGCCCCTCGCACGCGTTGCCTCGAGGCATTTTGCATCCGGGAGTCGGTCCCAGGGAGCCAGCAACAATGGGTCGAGGGGCAGGTCCCGGACGACGGCCCTGCTCATTGCTTCGACCGGCGCTGCTGGTGTCGTGGGCACCGGCCTCGCTTTTTCTGACGAGATAAAGGGCAACTATGAGGCCGCTGCCCGGTCCGGCCGCGTCGCCGTTACCCTCGCCGTGTGCATCAACGAGTAGGCAGCCCTCTCGACTTTCTGGTTTTACGCCAACGACGCGGAACCCAAGACGCTGACTTCAACCTGCCAGCTATCGCAAAACCCTCAAGGCTAAGGCGGCTGTCCAAGATGAGGCCGAACAGGATAAGATGCTTGCCGCGTGCCATAAGCGATGCGCGGTCCGGACGTTCAAGGTTTTGGAGAAGAACGGCGGCATATTCATCAAGTTGGGCCAGCATCTGGTATGAATTATCCTGCTTCACAAAACGAAGAAGGGGCTGACATGAGTTTCCGCAGAGCGCAATGAACTATCTGCTACCGTCGGAATGGACGACCACCTTCATTCCCCTGCAAGATCAATGTCCAGTCTCGTCGTTCGAGTCCATCGAGAGAATGTTCCGCCGCGATACCGGCCAGGAGCTATGGGACTACTTTTCCGAGTTCTCGCCAGAGCCCATTGGCGCCGCCTCGCTCGCGCAAGTACACCTTGCAACGTCGAAAGACTCGGGTCGCAAGGTCGCCGTCAAGGTCCAGCATCCAGATCTCCAGGACTGGGCGCCCCTGGATCTCGCATTGACGCGGTTCACCTTTTCGACCCTGAAGCGCTTCTTCCCGGAATACGACCTCGAGTGGCTCTCGTCCGAGATGGAGGCCTCGCTGCCGCGCGAGCTCGACTTTCAGGAGGAAGCGGACAATGCCCGTCGCATGGCGGCGCACTTTGCCAAGATTCCCGAGCTGCCCCTCGTCATCCCCGAGGTTATCTGGGCCAAGAAGCGAATCATTGTCATGGCGTGCGAGTCCGGCAGCCGACCCGACGATCTCGACTACCTCGACAGGAACGGCATCGACCGCGACGAGGTCTCGGCCACTTTTGCTCACATCTTCAACGAAATGATCTTTGGCGACGGGGCGCCCCTGCACTGCGACCCGCACGGCGGCAATATTGCGATTCGCAAGGTCGAGTCCACAGGCGGCATCCGATCACGGCCCAATTTCGAAATCATTCTATACGACCACGGTCTATATCGCGACATCCCGCTGCCCCTGCGACGCTCGTACGCCAAGCTATGGCTGGCCGTCATCGACGGCGACCTGGACCGGATGAGGACATACTCCAAGGAGGTGGCGGGCATCAGCGACCAGGAGTTCCCGCTGTTCGCGTCGGCCATAACGGGCCGCGACTACGGCGTCGTCAGCCGCGAAGGGTCCATCCTCAAGACGCGCACCGCCGACGAGCAGCAGACCATTAGCGGCGCGCTGCAGGATGGCCTGCTCGCCGACCTCGTCCAGATGCTCAGCCGCGTCCCGCGCATCATCCTGCTTATCCTCAAGACCAACGACCTGACGCGCAGCCTCGACGAGAGCCTGCACACCCGCCAGGGCCCCATCCGCACCTTCATGATCCTCGCCCGCTACTGCACCCGCACCGTCTTTTACGAGCGCATCGAGCAGATCCGCGCCGCCGGGTCCCTGCTCTGGCCGCCCAACACCCTCAGCCTCCTCGCCGCCTGGGTGGCCTATCTGCGCGTCGAGGTCAAGCTCGAGGCCTTTGAGCTCGGTCTCGCCGTCAAGCGCCTCCTCGGACTCAAGGACGTGCAATTCGGCGCCGGTCCCATGCGAGAGTCGGACGCTCAGCAGCAATAATTTCTATCCTAGCTTGAGAAAAGTTCGGTGTCAAGGGGGGTAATGAAGCTATGGCGGGGTTTTCTGCTTTTTGGGTCGTCTTTGTACATAGACGCGAGGTGTACTTTTGCATCATTATAGACAGTCGGAGGCGGGATGGGCTAGAGAAGGTGTCTGAGGCGCATCGGTAAAGTGTTTGCTGTTATATAACTTATGGGGCGGGAAGGTCTTCGGTGGGACTCAAATGTGGGCACCGCGGGTTTGGGAGTCCTACCCTACAGCGAGTATTTTAAACAATGGGAGCGTGGTTTTCCCACACATCCAGCCCTTCGTGGACGAAGTCATGATTACTGCTCCTTCTGGTGAATGAATCATAGAATCTCCGCTGCCTACGAAGGCTCTTAAATCCAATCTTGGTCTGAAGACTTGGTCATAAGTTCAATACACGTCATCACATTGGTCGAGCAGGCTAAAGATTCATGATAGTTTCTAAGTGCAAAGGTTCCCGACCACGCTGGTACGATTCGCTTGAATGCCGCTATTCAGACTAAATCAATGCTGTCCCAAGTCTACAGGCCACTCATGTGGCCTTTCACCCCGGATGACGGACACCCCAAGCTGCTTGCCCAGTCGATGCAGCCTGTCCATGCCCATCCCCCGCACTTCCGTTTGATAATATATGGTCTTGATCTGCGGCGCCAGGCGCATGACGGCCTCAATGATGGCACAGACGGGGTCCGGCGGCGACGAGCTCTTCAAGTAGACGACCTCGAGGAGAGGAAAGCTGCTCGCGAATCCGGGCAAGGCGTCGATGTCGCGCTGTTGAACGAGGGCCGGCACATCGAACCCTACGAAGCCCAGGCAGCGTATCGTCTCAAGGCCACGTAGCCAACCGTACTCATTGAGTGTGTTCACTGTCGCCTGGCCCTCCGGAAGATCCAGATCCAATGGCGGGAAGACAATGTCGAATGTGTGCAGACACCCATTGCGCACCGGCGCCGCAAGAATATTCTTCATTCTTGCCGGCGAGAAATAGCACTCGCCAAGACGCAATGATTGTAGGTTACTGAGCTGGCCTGCTCGAGATATCACGGTACCGTCCGCGTGTATCAAGCCATATTCATCCAGCAAGTCGTCCTCATGCGACAAGAGGCAATGGAATTCGTATTCTCTGGAGTCCAGGGGGCAGTCAAGGTCAATGTGACGATACCCCTTCCCGTTGTGCAAGGAGTTGATCAGCGTAATGCACTTAATCGTCTCGCCGGCCTGAAGGCTCCAGCTGTGTTTGTCCATGTAGTGGAAGGTTACAAGGTGTTTCCACATGGTGAACCATGACTGCTGCCAGAGGCGGTCCGGTTGATAACCCATTCGCACCCTTATGAGGGAGAGCTGCTCCAAGAGCGGCGACTTTTGGGCTAAGACAAACTTCTTGCCGTTAGCATCACGGCCTATAGTGTAATGGACTGGCTCGACCGATTCGATCTGACCGACGACTTACAATTGGAAAAAATAACTGCTGCTCAAGCCCCCCCTTGTGCTCCAGGCGCAGCAGCTTTAACCGTGGGAAGTTTGGGAGTCCTCCATCTTCATACCATACGGGCGGAACCCCGAAGAGGTCCAGGTGTTCGAGAGTGGCAGATACTGATCGCAAAAAGGCATCCGGCGGATCTTCAGCTGTGGGCTCGCTATTTTCTCGCGCCTTCCACAAGTTGCGCTCCCAGGCATTGTAAGTGTCCATTTTGAGATAGGTAAGGTGCTTAAAGAGGCCTGGGCCTCGTGGAAACGTGTAGTAGTCTTCGTATGCTTCTCCGAGTTCGAGGTGTTGGAGGTGAGTTGCGTGCCTTAAGAGCGCGGATAGTCTGGGCTGATGGAGGCGAAAGCTTTCGGGATCCTTGATGACGATTCGACGTGGTCTGTAGCCAGAACGGGCAACCAGGGCGTGGAGGGAGGCTCTGCTGTTCGGACTCGGGAGACCCTCGAGGAAAATGAGGTCCCTCCACATGTCTTGGTTATCTTGGCTCTCTAGTACCCTTTTCCATGTCTTGCAAACGCGGATGCACGTCCTTTGACAGTTAGCAAGTGCTCAGCTCCGGAGGGGAGGGAGGAATCACGTCAACTGAGCTATGTTTAAGTCTAAGAATATTTCCCGTATGAGCTCCAGAGGCAGGACAGACAGCGGGTCTTTGCGTACAAATTGCCTTCGTAGCGGTAAAAGAGCTTGGTGTAGTTGCTGAAAAGCATTAGTAGATTCTATGGTCAACACGATGAAATTATTCACCTGAAGCTTTCGCGATGAACCCGGCGGCGTCGACCCGTTTGCTTCGACGCCGGCGCCGTAGACCTTCCAGGCAAACCAGTAGTCCTTCTTGAGCCGAGCAATCTTCCCAAGCCGAAGGTAGCCCTAGCGTCCAGTTATCAGACATTGTCGGTGAAAGTATTCAGCCGAGCACGTAACTTACATCTGGCAGACGGGGCGCGATTTCCAAGATCCATTTGGCATCCTTTTCCGCGCGACCGAGTTCCTTCATGGCCTCAAACGTGGCCGCGCGATGATCAAGGGCCGCGACGTGAAGCGGGTTATCGCATTTGCCGAAGGAAACTTCGCAGCGGCAGGGCGACATGATCTCCTCGAACAAGGAATCTCCACTCTCGGCCACGGCCTCGTAATCTTTGCACTCGCATCGACGGCGTGGTCCAGGAACACCTTCGCGACGATTGCACAGGCATAGACGCATGGCCTGTGACAGGAGATTTTAGCACAAACATAGTTGTGATTGTGGAAGTAGTTGAAGCAAACATAGGGTCTCACTTACGCGTGTGAATTGCTTCAGAGCGCGCTCATGTTTGCCGCTCTCGTAGGCACTGCGGCCGCTCTCCAAGAGTTCCTGCATACTCATGGTGGATTGAGGCGCTCGATTAATCTCAGCATCGCGTGAGAGAGGCACTTGATATTTGTAGGAGTTGGATGGAAGATGGCTGGAAAGCGCGATGCTGATCATGCTTTGGTGGTGGGTTGACATTTGGCAGGTAAGATGATGTTAAATATGTGATTCATGCTATATAGTCTCTATTTTCTTGCCGTCGAATATACAACAATAAACCCTGGTTTCGTGGTCTAGTTGGTCATGATTTCTCGCTAACACCGAGACGGTCCCCGGTTCGAGCCCGGGCGAAACCACGTTTTTGCTTCCCGTCGAGACGCTCTCAAATCCTTTTGGCTGCGTCTTTCTAACAAAGTCCATCTTTTTGCAAGATAGCATTCTGGCTACTTGAATGCCTTTCCCTGACAGTAAAGTTCAAACTGTGATAATGTGCATGAATCCCTTTGAGACATATTTTCATCATGCAAAGCTATGTATTCTTGTATTCGTAGAGTCGTCGTTCACGTCGTATCCACCGCATGCAACTTTGCGCCTATTGAACCAAGATAAACCACGCTGAATCCCAATATGCACCACGTCGCAAAAAGTACAACTCCTTTTAGGTTTCCTTACCGACGATAAAACAGTCCGTCATTTCCGAAAGAGTCGCCGCTGCCGCCCGTTGCATAACACTTCTGATGTTCGGCACTGCCGACGCTTATCCCGAGCTCCGACGGTGCCATCTCCTCTCCCGAGCTGAGACTCTCATCGCTCATGGCGCTTTGTGGTTGAGCGCGGGCCCCTTTAGCAAGATTGCTTGAGCTGTTTTTGTCCCAAGGGTCTGGCGACCAATCGTTGTTCTGCGTATCGCGGGTGACAGTTGGTGACGATTCGTTGATAAGGCTGGCCCCTCCGTATATAGCATCGTATACATTGTGTAAGCCTCCGTCCATAGAGCCGAGTAACGCCTCCCAGTCCTCTGTTGAGACCCGCGACGTCTTGTTCGTCGCAATAGCAGTTGGGGCCGGCCCTGATCGCGGTCGAGGCCTCTCGCCAGCCTGCATGCGCAAAATGGCTAGTGACGAAGGAGCTTGTGTCTGGATTGGCGCATTATTGAGAGAGAGGTAGTCCAGATTCGGCATCAGTGCAGTAGTTGCCGCGTTGCGATCGTCGTTCAAGGGTTGCGGCGCCGATCGACGATATGGATCTAGGTTGGCCATGTCTGCTCTTCGAATCGCGGGGGCACCGCCAGATGGGTTGGACCTCGCGCCAAAGGTACATGCTTCATGCATGGCTCCGCTAGATGTCGGCATCGAGACCGGTGCGTTGTTCCCGTCTGATTGCCAATGAGTGTACACGTTGGGCGTGTAGTTAGACTTCCTGTAAAGGGGTAGTGGTGCTGGCGAGGGGTGCTGTGCCGATTGACGGACCAAGGGCGCTTGCTTCGACGAGACTGACATTGGCTGTGAACCTGGGGTCGACGGATTCACGTGTACTAGCATTCGGGCTACCCTCTCCAGGTCAAATCCTCCAGAGCCCTTGGTTCTTGCCAATGTATTTATGACCACAGTCACGAGGCGTCCAACGTCTCTCGTCAATTTGCTGTCCTGTTTCAGCTCTGCGACTTGATAAAGTAATGTTATACCGCAGATGGCTAGAGTATCGTTCCTATTCAGGCAGAATGAGAAGCTCATATTTCTCTCTTCCAAAAGACTCAAAATCTGAATGATGTGCTTGCTTGATTCGGCGATAGACAATAGGGCGGGTGCCGATTTGGGTCCCAGAGTCGAAGCGACGGCCGGACGATAGATGAGGCTCCGTATATAGTAGAACGTGAGAGCCTACACCGTCAGTATGATATTCTTTCTACAATTAAAAACCCACAACTTACCAATAGAGGGGCGCGGCTGCCTGTGATGTCGGTGGACGGCTTGTCCTGGACAAAGTTTAGTCGAAGATGCGGGGGAAGCCCAATATACCAGGCATCAAGCTCGCTCTCGAGCGTCCGCATGTGCTGGAGGGAGAGTTCTTGGCTCGCCTGCCCGGAGTAGAGGCTCTCAAGCACTCGGGCCAAAATACGCGAGGCACGAAAGAGGGCCAAAGCACTTGATAGTCGAGTGGATTCACCTGGTAGTGACGGTTGGAAGCCCTTTTCGGTTATGTATTCATCGTCCGTGTCAGACGGATACTCTGCTTCAACGGCTTCTTCTTTCAAAAGCTTTGGTAAGCCCATTGATGCGGCGGAGAAACTGTCGGGCGGTGAGTATGGGTTTAAGGAGTACCTAGATTCCCGAGAGAGCTTACCAGTCTAAAGTGTACAATGTCCAGAAGCTCTTTTTCCTGGTCTCAGATAACAACGGGCTGAATGCGAAGGAATTTTGGCTCTGATGCAAGCCGAGACGATGCGATAAGCCGACGGCGACCGACTTATAATGCTGCAAACGTTTGTTGTCGCCCCGCACTGTGCAATATAGGATGGCAAGAATCAGACACTGCATTGTGTGTATGTTGCTCTCAAGCATGAGCGTATCGAGGGCCGCGGACCATTGTCTCTCGGATACGGCAACCTGGCGATAGTCGGGCGTCTCGAACGAAAGTCCGGCGATGCTGAAGACGAGATGGAGCTGAGCCAGCTTGCAATTATTCCTCTGTGTTTCCGGACTCGACACAAACTCTTGATATGTGCGAAGAAACGTCGGCTTGTGCACGACGGGGAAGAGAGGAGCCCATTCCTGGAAGAAGACGTTGACGCATCGGTCTGAAAAGAGACGAGGGGGGATCGATGACGACGCATCGAGCTCTTTGGTGGTGAGAGGCGAGCATCCTTGAACGTGCAGGAAAGCGTCGGGGTTGAAGTCGGCGCAAGGCTTGCCCATTTCTTGTAGCTTGCGTTTGAATGATACTTGGGACAAGCACGAATCAGAATACTGGTGAGCGTAGCGGACGTGGGCCAACTTACATAGAAAGGAGCGACCGCTTGAAGGACCCATGACAAAAGACTCCGAGTTCTCGACGTTTACCATGAGTGGCGAAGCTTGTGAACGAAATGTCTCTTCCTTGTTACTCAATGACACAGTCTTGTCGGTGCCCGTGGAGGGAATATGACTTGAGGCTGAGGTTGGCGGAGAGATGCGACGGTGGTTACCGTGCATGGCGGAAAGCATGTCAATCTTCTCGTCCTTTTCGTCAAGCAAGTCCTTGAGCTCCCTGACTTCGGCCTCGAGCTGACGCACGCGCTCTTCGAGGGATTCTGTGTAGCCTCGGGGGAACGCTCGACGGCTCAGCTTGTCGCTGGTGCGGCATTCGAAACCGACATTGGCGCATTGCGAGCAGGTAGGCCGGACGCCATCGCATCGTATCTTTTTGCTGCGACAGCGATCGCAGGCCTGAGCGATGCGGCTCTGGGCGCTGTTGCCGACTTTGATGACCTTCATGGGGAGTATACCAGGCATCGCGACAGGTTCGCGAGGAGACGGGAGGTTTGCTGCACTGGTGGCCGCTCAACACCGTTTAACTGATCGACATGCCTTTTGGGGACCGGCAGAGGCTCGTTGATCCAGAACGGACGCACGTCTTGGCGGCGATCTTGGACAACAGGTGCCCACGCCTTGGCGACGGACTGCGGCGTCAAGTCACAGGCTTTTTACCAATTCTCGAGATCTCTCTGGTTGCCTTGACTCGCCCTGGGCCCGTCTGCTCGATCCGTCTCCACCTCGGGCCCTGGTGTCTAGGGCAGTCGGGTATTGAGTGTCACTGTTCCCGACAACCCAGGGTTGCCGCGATATCACTGCTGCAGAGGAGGGATCAGAAGGCAAGCAAAGGCAATGTGCGAAGATAAGCAGCGACGTAAAGTTGACGATAAGTATAAAGAGGAGCAGCCGGTTGTGGAGAGGATAAGAAGAATTATGTACGTACGGCGACTTGACGAAGAGTTGACGGTGGGAAAAGGAAAAGTGGAATTGGTCTGACCCGGTGCGAAGACTGTGTGGAGTGCGCGCGCTGCCGAGTAACTTACAGTATGCTGGCCCGCATACGAAGTATACCGTAGAATAAGTGTTCTTCTTCTGCCGTGCAATTGAAGAGAATATACGAGGCGATGACGATCTGTCAGATGTTTGAATGCCAGGTCTTGAAGACGACACGTTTTTTCTCCCCCGGTTCGGTTTGCGGCACAATGAGATGGAAGGAGGGGCCAAGCCTCTCTTGCCATGCCAGCACGTCACCTGCTTCCTTCCATGCTTCCAAGCCTACCTGCCCTCTCGGCCTGACAGTGATCAAATTACCTTGCAGCCTATTCAAGTCAAGAGCTGTGCGAAGCAGCTAGCTCTCGATAACTCACCTGCCGACCTTAGGTCATCAGCTTAACAACATCCAGGTATTGGAAAAGCTGACACCTCTTACACTGCTCCCGCCGTCAACCCCTTGCTGGAGAAAGTCATAGAAGTCTGTTAGTAGAAACGGCTTTACAGTGAGAGCTGGAGACAAGACTTGACCCCCACGAGCCCAGCACAGTATGACTTTGCAGGCAGTCAAGTATGCCCAGCCTGTCAAATCTGCCCGGCGGGGTTCTTCAATTGTTCTCGCCGACACTTGATCCCTGTCATCTTACAGCCTATATCTCAGGCCGACTTCCGTGTTATTGCTCCACTCGTGGTGCTTCATCTTGAGTTGCGTCCTTGGACTCCTCACCAGCAGCGTCATAGACACTCCAAGTCCGACATGAAAGGTAGAACCGATTCTTTCCTGTAACATGAGCTTGTTCCGACCGTCATCACGTAAAATAATGTGCTGCGCAGAACAAATGCTTAGAACAAATGTCCACGGCGCGCCGATCGCTGCACTCGCTTGGGCTCTTCCCTTGTTCCCCCACACTGCGCAATTCGACGAGTCAAGTCTCTTATTGAGACAATGCCATATTGAGGCTATTGTCGACTCAAGCGGTCGCCTCTGCTTTCGCACCTCATCCATTTTATTCGATAATCGCAGACAATCGGCTTCAGATGAGTCTATAACTCAAAAGACTGCGAGTCTGCATGCCCCGATTTGCTTTGTACAGTCCTCTGGTCCCAGCTCACTTCAGATCCTCGGCGTCTTGTTGTATCTCACGCGACCCGAGCATCAGCCTTGTCAAATAACTCACTGTACGGTGACGGGCTCTAGGTACTGAATGATACGACCCCACAACCCCGGATCAAGCGCTCGTTGAATGCAATCTCGAATATGATGGACATGTTGCATCAACTTGGGCGTCACCAACAAGGCTAAACCTGATGTAACCATCCGTGCCGGCAAACATGTGTCACCCAGACCATGCAAGTCTTAACCCTGCGAACTGGTCTTTAGGTATGTCCAGTGCTCGGCTGGGCCACGTGCGACTCAGGCCATGCTCTCAAGTTCTCATGCTCCCACGCTCCCATTATATCAAGACTCAAGCTCGGCGCTGGACTGCCCAGTCCAGGTCCCCGTCGTTGGGTCGAGCCCCTCATTAGTGTATTGGCTGCCTCGAGCGCCTCATGCCGCGCTGTACTGACATGGATATAACTCATTGTTGACCCCGTGAAGATTGAAATCAGCTGAAATCGTCGTCGTCATTGGACGTGATCTCGCGTGGCGCTTCCTCGTTTTGGTCATCCTCCAGCGATCCGAGGTATGCCACCACGTTGTCATGGGCGAGCAACGTGGACTTCTGCAAGGGAGCACCGTCGTTAGCACTGGGGCCGTATCACGATTGGGTCTTCCTGAGTGATCTCCATTTTCAGGTACCTTATCCCGTGAAACCACCGATTCCGTCTCAGGCTTCGTGCGCGGCTCAGCTGTCATCAGGACGTGGGGAACTTACTTCATTTTGAAGCGCTTGAGCCGCAGATTCCAACACCGTGGATTCGTTTTGGCACAAGACACGTGCAGACGCAATGCACTCATCCCGCAGCAGGCCGCAGACGATAAGAGGCTGCAGCTGGTTATCTGGAATTCCGCCCTGAATCTTGGAGAGATGAGACTCGACCAAATCTAGTAGAACGGCGACCACTCGAAGCTTGAACAATTCAAACAAGGGGTGACCCTCTATAAGCGTCTCAAAGTTGGCAGCTTGATCCGTGACATCTTTGTCTTGCCAAAACAGTCTGAGCTGGCGGTCTCCGGCATTGTCTTGCAACAGACGAAAGTCGAGGCCATCCTCTTCGTTGAGGCAGGCAAGGTAGGCGAATGGGCATTCCCAAGTAACGGCAAGGTCTCCTTGCGAGATGGTCACAGTTCGCGGACGATCAAATATGTGCATCTTTGCCTTTGCCAGCGGATCATCAGACATGGGATCGAGTGTCAGCGTGAGGCCACGAGACGTGTTATCGCTTTCAACAAATCCATAGCTGAAGAGCATCTCAGCGGCCGATTTGGCCTCGCCGTACGAGATTGTCACCTCCTGCCCGCAAGACGCGTCGCATCCCGGGCGCGGCAACAGCACGACGTTGCCATCCTCATCGACTTCGTAGTAAGCTGTAGGATGAGTTGAATGGTTGACCATGTCGAGACCAGGTACCATGGCATCGCCAAACCGGGGCAACTCGAGGCAACGTGAGCGATACCAAGCATCAATCAGCATCCAGTCGGTAAGCGAAATAGACCGGCGCTCCCACAGAAGGTCGTTCCAAAACGGCATCGACTCGGTTGCGTCTCGAACGTCGTCGAATTCGGCGGTCAGCGCTGCGAGCTTTGCCCCCAGGGCGGTCTATCGAGGTGTCACTATTCTGTAAGCCGACTTGCCGGCTCGTGAAGCTTGGTTCGAGTTCGACATCTTTGGAGTATCGACTTACCCCCAAAGATGTGCCTTTCAAGAGAAGCCGTTCTGGCTCTGTCCATAGAGTGGGTACGGGGATTGAGAGAGGTAGAAAGCGAATGTATTCTGTCCATGGAGCCGAGGGGTTTCCCCTGGAAGCAGAATGACCCGTTCGGGAGTGAGCTAGATGACACAAGAGAAACAGCATCACGTCTAGTCGGGTCGACTGTCGTAAAAGAGTAAGATGAAGCAAGTTCCACGAAGGCGCGACTATTCATACCTGGTGCCCGATGGCTTCGAGAAGCTGCTTAAAGTTGGAGTTGACCTTGGCATAATCTTGAACCGCTTCCGTAGATAAGACTAGGTCACGGGGAATTTTCAAGAGAAACTCTTGTTGCTCTTGATCGTCCTTGACGTCTCTATTTAGCACGAAGCCGGAGCCTTTTCCTGGAATTTCTTGAAGCTCAATGGCTGTGAGTGAGACGTCGTTGAGCCGAGCCCATGCCGGAAAGTCGTCGAGCGGCAACGCCATGGCGCTGAAGATTTATATTCAATGAGTGAGACTCGCCTTCTTTGTGACTTCAAGGAAGCGAGACGGTCTTTGTTGCCAACATAGCTATTTCACCATGAAACTCGTTGGTGATGTTTGGTTGATGGAGTTCCCAGTGCGATCTCAAGAATAAAAGCGACTGAGCCGGCACAGCGGTCGCAGATGCAATCGAACCTTTTGAGAGTGCGCAGCGACAAGTACACATCTGCAGTGAGACACCGCAAATGGGTACATCCAATCGGAGGGGCAATGCGGGGCTCTCTCCAGGCCTCCGCCCCTCTGGGCTTGGTTTACGTCAAGCTGGAAATTTTGCGACTGACGAAAGCTTCAATTTCGATTCTTCACAAACCAACGCATATCTTTTGAAGCCTTCTCCACGCCATTCGCGCCATATACTTCTCATACCACTCAGAGACATCGCGTCAAATAGCCCTGATATTAGCAAACCCCCACCATGCCCCGAGACCCCCTCATTGGGCTCGTGGGAAAGCCGTCGGCGGGCAAGAGCACGACGCTCAACAGCTTGACCGATGCCTCTTCAAAAGTTGGTTTGTAGTCTCGGCCCCCTCTCAGGGAACAGGTAGTTGACGATATTACTTGATAGGAAACTTTCCGTACGTCACCTCAAAAACGTTTCCTCCCCCCGCCGACGCGGCGCATTGGCAGCAGCTGAGCCTGGACTAACACGGCTCCGTCTGCCAAACCCAGCTTCACGACAATCGACCCTCAGAGAGCCGTCGGATACCTGCAAATAGACTGCGCCTGCGCCCGTTATAATGTCTCGGATCGCTGCAAGCCCAATTACGGCGCGTGCGTCGACGGCCGCCGATCCGTGCCCATAGAGCTGCTCGACGTCGCCGGCCTGGTCCCCGGAGCGCATCAAGGGCGCGGGCTCGGCAACAAGTTCCTCGACGACCTGCGCCATGCCGACGCGCTGATACACGTCGTCGACGCCTCCGGAACCGTCGACGCCGAGGGCAAGGAGACGAGAGGCTACGACCCTTCTGTCGACATTGCCTGGCTGCGGAGCGAGATTGTCGCATGGATCCTCGGCAACCTCATGCAGAAATGGGGCTCGATACGGAGGAGACACATGGCGGTCAAGGCCACGGCCGTCGAGACTCTGGCGGGGCAGTTTTCGGGCTACGGCTCGACGCCCACAGTCGTCAGCAGGACCCTCGATCGGGCGGCCCTCAAGGAGCCCCTCGAGGACTGGTCGGACGAGACGGTTCAGCACGTGGTCAACTGCTTCGTCGACGAAAAGT
Source organism: Hirsutella thompsonii MTCC6686 (assembly GCA_000472125.2). Lineage (NCBI taxonomy): Eukaryota > Fungi > Ascomycota > Sordariomycetes > Hypocreales > Ophiocordycipitaceae > Hirsutella > Hirsutella thompsonii. The sequence continues at coordinate 73,826 of APKU01000192.1, forward strand.
TTCCGACCGTCATCGCGCTCAATAAGATTGACCATCCCGATGCTGACAAGAACATTTCCAAGATTGCCAAGATGCAGGACCCGAAAACCATTGTACTCTGTTCGGCTATTTCCGAGATTTTCCTGCGCAAAATGACCAAGCAGGGCTACATCAAGTACGTCGAGGGCAGCGAGTTCATCGACACGAGAGAAGATCTCATAGAGCAGGGCGACCCGACGGGCGGCGGCCTCAAGGAGCTCGACGATAAGAACCGGAATCGAATCGAGAACCTGAAAGACATGGTCCTATATCGTTTCGGTTCCACTGGTGTTGTCCAGGTGCTGTCGAGAGCGGCAGAGATACTCGGCCTGACGCCCGTGTTTCCGGTTAGAAATACGACGACATTCAGCTCGGGCGCTTCCGAGTCCAGGTTTGTTTTCAGGGATTGCGTTCTCGTGAAAAAGGGCTCGACAGTAGGCGACGTCGCGCGGAAAGTCATGGGCGACGCTCCGATAGCATACGTCGAGGGGGTGGGTAACCTAAGGGTTGCCGAAGACGATCTTGTAGCCGTGGGCAAGAACGATGTGAGTGATGCGCCGGGCAGCCCACCTTTCATCCAGGTGACAATATGGGTTTGCTGACAGACGATAGATACTGTCGTTCAAGGTTGGCAGAGCGTGAAGAAGAGCTCGATTGAGTTCCATTGTTTCGCCTACAAGAGGCACTTTACGCACGGCAATGATGGACATTAAATCACGACACGCTTATGAGGACACGAAAGATGGATGTCTATATTAGCTGCCTGCGCATGCAGAGACACTGGCAGAGGAATGTCGTAGTTGCCGTTGTCTCTGAGCTTTTAGGCAGAGAGACTCAGCTTCTAATACTCGGTCGCATGCTCCAACGATACGGATAACTTCTCGAAAGCCAACATACGAGCATATGACTGTTTCGTGGGACGAACGCAGGAAGTGGGGGCCCACGTTGCCGATGGCAGTCTGTCGTCGTCTTTGAGCGCTCTGACGATGCATTATGCATGACGGATTATTCGAGATTTGTGAGCTTCACATGCTCTGACGCCAAAGTCGCCTGATGGCGTTCTCCGCTTCCTACCTGTCCATGCATCGTATTTGGGGCCCGTGGTCGGCTGCGCGCAAGATGTGGATAGCATTTATCTGATAATCACATGGCGCTGGGTACGAGATATAAAGCTTAGCATTGGATTTACGAGGACAAAATATCATGGTGTGGGATCCCTCGCGCATATACCGTACTAGCATGCATGCCGGACGGCGCAAACTGCCGGGCTGGCGTCACCAATTTTATTTATTTATTTTTTAAAAAGAACAAGATTATATATTCAATCGATAACCTCCCATCGTGTCTCGCATGTGGATGGAAATGAAGCAGTAGAACGGCAAGGGACGGAGATGCCGGCGACGGAGACGCCCTCCCCAAGGACAGGACCGGAAACGGGTAGGGCGCTATCAGATGCTTCTTTTTTTTTAAGAATACTATCATGCCATACTTGCGTAACACATGTTTTCAGAACAAGGTTTAGGTTGCAAGACATAACTTACAGTATGACTTGAAGCTGAGGGAGGGCTCTCTCAATGTTGCTCGTTCCTCCCGGTGAACCCTTCCAAGTCCCATGCCCCCGCTGTTCCGGCGGGAGGACCCTCTCGGGATGGTACTGTAAGTGTGAGTGTAGGCACTAAGGCTAGCTCAAATCCATGCTCTCTTCTTTCCCTATGATTCCACTCTGCAACCTACAATCCATACATGACGTTTTCCATTTGATTCTTCGCAAGGAATATATACGTGTTCTGTGAAAGTGCCTACATTCAAGAATCATAAACGCGCCAAGCCTGCTAGACATCGTTCGAATATCGAAGTAGCCATACAGTAGACCAAAGCGCTTCTCTCACCACGAGTCCACGACAATGGACCACTCCCCAGACTCACTCACACGGAAAAGAAGAGACGTCCAGGGTGACGGAACGACTACCGATGACTTGCCACGAGGTGCGTGCAGACATAAGTTTTACCTCCCCAAGTGAACATCTTACCGCATACAAGTCGTCTCGACTTCCTTTCCTTCTACACGCCCCAAAAGTACCATCACGGTTCGACGGCGAACTTTGCAAAGATCCCGACTAACATGGATCGCGAAATTCCTCCTGAAAAGGAGCGCCCTGGGCCCGTGCCGTACCCTCTCGCCGGCCGGGATGCTCGTCGCGCGTGCTCCCGCAGGCAATCTCTCACCGCGGGTACAAGGCGCGCTTCCCGGAGAACACAATGGCAGCCTTTCGGGGCGCCGTCCGGGCCGGAGCGCATGCCATCGAGACCGACGTCCACTTGTCCTCGGACGGCGTCGCCGTGCTGAGCCATGTTCGTTCCCCCCTCCTTGCCCTCCCTTCTTCTCTGCTTCCTTTGCTTTCTCTTCTGTTCCCCCCCATTATAGTCCCGACTCAATCCCTGTTTACAACTTATATCAAGACGATTAACAACGCCCTTGTGTCTCCGTACTTAGGACCCTACGCTGAGCCGCTGCTTCGGCATCGACAAACGCATCGCCGACCTCTCCTGGGCCGACCTCTCTCGTATACGCAACTCGGGTGATGAGGGCGTGCCCCGGCTGCGGGACCTGCTTGCCTACCTGGTCCCCGCGGACGATGAGTCGGGTGAAGACGCCGAGATGCGGGAGCGTCGAGCGGGTATCTGGATACTACTAGATATCAAGGTGAGAGCCCCAGACTTACACGTTCGTCACAGGGGTCAAGGTCAAGACGGGAAAGCTGAATTAAACACGTGAAACTCCCCAGATGGACGACGACCCAGAGGCGCTCCTCGACGCCATCGCCGCCGCCCTGGCCCAGGTTCCTCCCGGCAACGTCCCCTGGGAGCACAGAATCATGCTAGGATGCTGGAACGTACGTTCTCCAGTTCCCCCCTCGTACTCCCTTCATCTCTCCAACCTGCCTCTCCTCGAGCACACACACACACACACACACACACACACACACATACACACACACATCTCTAACTCACAGGCTGCTCTTCTGTCCCCTTCTTAGGCATCAACCATCCGCGCCGCCCGCCGCGCTCTACCGGCCTTTGCCCTCGCACATATCGGCACCTCGCTCTCCTACGCCCACCACTTCCTCCCGCTGCCCGGGCTCGCCCTCAACATGGCCCAAAACGTGCTGGCCGCGCCGCTCCGGGGCGCGCGGCTGCTCGCCGCCG